>JAGKTI010007641.1:0-19353 GCA_018397915.1 Birgus latro
ATATATACTGTATATGGTAAAAGTTGTCACTTTTGACATCTTCGGGACCAAGGAGGTGCTGAAAGAACAGAAACTGCCGGAAGACTGGGAAAACCTGCCAAAATGTTTCTAGCATATGGTCAGTCACCCCAATGTAGTTTTGGTGTCTAGCAAGTATTATTGGTCAACCCTAAGTACTAAATTGGCCTTCTGTTTTTTAAAGTCATATATAGTGGAAGAGCTCACACTGAAATCTTCCATTATCTTCTTCCTAGGAATACCCACCTCCAATTTTTTTAATAATTCAATCTTCTTGGTGAGTGATAGTCAGCACCTTATGGGTGCATTTTCTCACAACACCAGTAGGGTTTCCACTAGTAGAGGCCATAATGCAACACTAGAACGAGTGGATCACCGTAAAGTAGCACGACAAAGTTTCCAAACTTTCGAATGGTCACACTCAGAAAGCTAGATGCTCACTAGTCATGATGGCCGACGACGCTTGCAGGGTTGGCTGGCAGAAATCTTCAAAACCCCTAAGCTCAACTTTAAAATGTGCTAAGCTGTAAGTGAATTGTCAAACTCGCGCTAAATTGGACTTCAAAACGCACTAAATATAGAGGAAAATCTAATATTTATTGTTGCTAAATTGTTGTGAAAAGTGCTAAATATTTTGAGAAGAGCTAGGCCTAGTGCCAACAGTGCCAAATTGGCCAATCAACTCAGCATATGTGCTGGAAGAGCAGAGAACTTTTGTAATTGGACTATTTATGAAAACTGCCAGAAGACCAGAAATATCCTAAGTCCAGATGCTGAATGAGAGCACTTTTACTGTGTGTACTTATATACACACACACAGTAGACTTGCATGAGGGCGATCACATAAGTGAAAATAGTGATCATATATTGACCAGCGAGGCTTCGTATTGGATCATAATCATTGTATAAGTGAGAATTGTATTTAAAAAAAAAAAAAAACTTTTCATCATCGTAGAAGCAAGTCATCGCATACCAGTTCATCATATAATGAGGGGTTGTTGTACTATGAATGGAATGTTATGGTATTTTGAAACACACTCTTAACCAATAATGAGGACTGCCTGCAGTCATGTGGATTATTCCTTGTAATACTACCATAAGGCCAGGGGGATGATCAGCCACAAACAGACTGCATTCAGAGTTGGGCAGTTGTTAGATATTATTAGGTCAAATATTCACCCTACTGATGATCCATAACACCCCTTACTGTTTACACACTTTGCCACTGTTTTGCAACCCTCCTCACTCAGAGAGATTCGCTGACGTGGGACCAGGGCCACAAGAGCAACCAGGAACAGACATACTGCTACTGTGGGGGCCCAGGGGAGTGGTATAACCGAATGTTGCAGTGCCAGCGCTGTAAACAGTGGTTCCATGAAGCTTGCGTCGACTGTTTACAATACCCACTGCTTTATGGTGATAGGTCAGTAGAGTGTTTTAATGGTAGCTAATACAGCTTTGTTTTGTCTGTGAGATGGAGCTGAGAATTTCAAAGGCTTGAATGATGAGGGAGTGGATACATGGCCCATTCACCTCATTTACTTTCATGCTTTCCTCTTCTATATCTGGATCTCACCTCAGTTTTTAGTGGAAATAGGGGTTAAGATGATTATTTTAATATTGTTTGTAGACTGAAATTCCTTTTCATTCTTAATTGGGCAGATGAGTCAATAACATAATGAAACTTCCTATTGTAACAGTGCTGCAAGGTCATGAAAGCTTGAATGATGAGTGAATGGGTTCTGTATTTGGTTCATTTTACTTGGTACAGTGTTGATAGATGCATCATAATTGTTCTCCATATAGTATGTTGTTTCTGGATCCTACTCATCCCTTGTGTAAAGGGAAACTGGGATAGCATTATGATTGTACATCTTTATTTAATAGAGTATACATTAAGATTCATTTCTCTTATCAGAAATTGTGCTGGTAGGCCAGTGAAATAATGGAATAACCAAGAAATTGAATCCAAGATTAAAAATGTGAATTTTGAGGGACCAGAACTGGAATGTTGGGAGACAGTAAGTCATATTATTCTGTTACATTGGGTCTGCATAAGTTTTCTGACCCTACTTTTCTACAGTACTTTTATATAGTTAGGAAAGTTGTGCTAAGCCAGTGCTGTATTTTTGTTTGTGTTATGTAATTTGCACCCTATTCATGTTGTTATTTTCATATTAAATTGATTTGGTTTCTTCTTCCAGGTTTTATGTATTTGTTTGTGCACTTTGTAACGAAGGGACGGAGTTTTTGCACAGACTTGATGTGAAATGGGTGGACATTGTTCATCTTTCTATATTCAACCTCACACTGCAGGACTCCAAGACTTACTTTGAGTATGAAGAAACTATCACACAGTGGATCAGTGAGAACTGGGAAAACCTGCAGGTGCCATTTGGGGTGAGTTCATTGTCATGTTAGATTTATGGCTGAATTATTAATGTCTGTGTAACTTGACTCTTAATATTGGTAGATAGATTTTTCAAAGAAAGGAGATATGCATGTTGTATATTGATGTTACTTTAATTTTGGAAAATATTAATTTTTTATGAATTTATGCATTGCACGTGTTCTTACAGTTGCAGAACATGCGGGTCAGTGAACGGAAACACGAGGTTTTAAGAGTTCTTGAAGGAAACAGACCAAGGTAAGAGAGTTATTTGGGATACTGTATTTAAAAAATAGTATTGTGTTTGAAGGAGGGAGGAGCGTAGTGGAATTCTAGGATTATTCATATAGAGTTTCTGAAGAACATTGTTGTCATCAGTAGTTGAGATAGTGGGGTTTGACATCAGTTGTTAGTTTGATGTGAAAAAGAGAAAGTACACTGACTTCATGTGCAACATGCATTTCTTTAGTACTAATTGCCTTTAGTATGGTAGATACTCAAAATATTAAGTACAAAAGGAAATTAGTTATGTACAGTAAACTCTCAGTTATCCATTGTAGCAATATCCACCTCAACGCAATCTCCGACACTGCCGAATCGGTTCTGTTAATGCAATATCTGGCGCCGGAACAGGATGTTACTGTCTTCTATGCAATATCTGGCATCAAGGTGTATCAACCAGCTTGTAAATGGTAGCCAGCTGACATTGTATTACTGTATTTTATCCTTCTTTCCTTCAATCCTCTTCTGTCTTTCTTTCCTTCATTCTTTCCTTGTCCTTCTGCCTACGGGTGACATTACACTCCCTCTTCTGTCTTTCTTGCCTTCATTCTTTCCTCGTACTTCTGCCTGTGGGTGACTCTACACTGAGTGACACGTCAAATGGTTTCCTGTACACCAGGAAACCATTTACTACACTGGGTGGTAACCATGTAACCAAATTTTGGCGCCTGGTAGTTTAGTGGGTAATTACGGTGCTCCAGTCGGATTGAGTCGGTGAAGGTTTATATCCAAGAGGTGGTTGGGGTTTATTGCTCATGTAATGCCATTCAGGGATGAGTGAGGCTGGTCACTCACATCTTAAATGTCAGGACCAACTTGCCTAGCCCCGGGCTTCTACGCTCCTCTGTAGGGCGATGTAGGATTGGATAACGAATGAATGATCATTATTGTATTTTATGCGTAATTTTCATCTTTTATTCATGGGAAAGTTTTTTAAGATAGAAAGTTGAGTCGGATAATAATGCAGTATTCGACTTAGTTCTGAATATTGAGCCAATGGGGGATGCAACGCAATATCTGGCATATGGCTTGGCTGAATTATGTCGGATAATTGAGAGTTTACTGTATTGAGAGTTTACTTACGTTATATGGTATGCTTCCACAGTTGCGCATGATTTTTTGGGTGGGTGTTTGGGGGGTGATTTGTTATTTTGGGCGATGGAGAGGTGTCACAGCCAATGAGAACATACATTGACTGGGAGAGGTGACGTTGCTGAATGTTAGTCTCCTTGTGCTTGCCAGTGTTTTAACATTATGTTCATCATTCCCAGTTGTAGTTTTATGTGTCTGCCTTTCGTTGTTTACAACATTCTAGGGATTCTTGTGCCTTAAATTAGAATCTTGTCTGATCTAAATAATTTCCCCAAACATTTATTATTTGTCCAATATGGAATTAGCCTAGTACGGTAGTGTTGTCTGATCAAATTATGGTAATGGACGAGAGGCCACTCTATAAAGATTAAAAGAGAAATTAATAGAGAGAGAGAGAGACTGGTGGTGCCACTTTCGGATGCATGTGTGATTCCACTTCCTGATGGTATGTTTTCCAGAGTACCTGTAACAAA
This sequence comes from Birgus latro, assembly GCA_018397915.1. Classification (NCBI taxonomy): domain Eukaryota; kingdom Metazoa; phylum Arthropoda; class Malacostraca; order Decapoda; family Coenobitidae; genus Birgus; species Birgus latro. Next base: position 4,255 of record JAGKTI010007641.1, read on the forward strand.
CAAACCTCTTTGTAACCATGTGTTTGAACTGCAGGAAGTACTGTAATAGTGCTGGCATGGTAGATTACCTAGCTCATCCTCCCCCCCTCCTTTGTTTTTTTCTTGTCATATTTCTTCATGTAATGTTTTATTGTTTTATAATATTTGTTCATGTCTAGATGATGCTGGTGTTGTAGCTGTCTGCTTTATTATGCCAACTTTGTTGATATTGAAAAGCCATAAGATATTCAAGAGAATATTATATTACAGTAAACCCACTTTATAATGAATCATCATATGTCATAGCTTTACTTGAACGAACACAGAACCAACCGAGCAATATTCTTATAAAGAAAGGGGATCAGTAGGCTACCAGTATATGCAGTTGACTGACCAAATTGCCACTTGATAGCATTGCTCATTTTGTTAAGTGCTGTATTGAGCCCACAGGAAATTAAAGTGCAGTACTTTGAACACTTCAGGTACTGTAATGTATTGAACAGAGTAGGCTAGGTACAGCATTCTTTGTAATGAACCTGGATTTATAACATAAGAAGACAGTCATATATTGGATATAATGTTCTGTTGGGTTCAATGATCCATTTCTCTCCCCAGTTACTTTAGTTCATTATGTAAAGAGTTTTATATGGTGGGTGGGGCGCTCACCATCCACTCACTCGATGTAGTGCTGCTCTCAGGTGTCTGTCCTTTCCTGTCCTCCATCCTTCTTTCCTTCCATCCTCTTTTGTCTTTCTTTCCTTCTTTCTTTTCTCATCCTTCTGCCTACTTGTGACTTTACACTCCCTCTTCTGTCTTTCTTTCCTTCATTCTTTCCTCTTCCTTCTGCCTGTGGGTGACTCTACACTGAGTGACAAGCCAAATGGTTTCCTGTACACCAGGAAACCGTTTACTTCGCTGGGTGGTAACCATATAACCAAATTATGGCACCTGGGGTTTAATGGGTAATTAACCCTGGAATGCTAACCTTCTGTTTGAAGCATTACTGCTAACCTTGGGAGAATTTTACTCAATTTTAGGAAAATAATTAAAAATACTTACACTCAACTTTTATTGAATCCGAAAACACGCTATGAAAATACAACACTCACACTTCCTTTACATGCAAAAAAGAACACACAGTATCAAAAAATAAGGTTACATGTGATTTTATAAAAATAGGTAAAAAAAAGGACCATTATTTTACCTTCCAATCTATAACACAGTAAATATTGCTTCAGAGCACATTAGCTTTGGTCAAGATTATTATTGGTCCTTGGATATCCAAGCTGGGTATGTCAATCCTCTTACAAATCACTCTGGCCTGATAGTTCACTGCCTGAAGAGAAAATGTCACGGGAAAAAAATATTTCATGCACTGCTAACTTCAGGTAAAATTCACTTAATCCACAAATACTACGGGGGAAAGTGGGAGAGAGAGAAGGCGCACTACCTATCATGGCAAGAGGCTAGGATGAACTGAGCGCTTGTGGAAGGACAGCTGTGTACCCTTCCTTATCACATGGTAATCACAGAAAAGATCAAGACACTGGGGGAAATTTACCCAACATTAGCATTCTAGGGTTAAGGTGCTCCAGTCGGATCGAGCCGGTGAAGGTTTATAGCCAAGAGGTGGTTGGGGTTTATTGCTCATGTAATGCCACTCAGGGATGAGTGAGGCTGGTCACTCATCTTAACCCTTTCGCGCACGGTAAGTTTTATTAAGTTTCATTGCTCACGATTTTACTCCCGCGCACGCTCCACTGGCAGCCCGCAGTAAGCAAATTACATGTATTCTTGCCTCATTTTCGCCACCCAAACCTCAAAATGTTGCCCTGAAACCCACATCATCTTATTCGCCGATGTTTGTTCTAGCTGATAAGCCAAAAGAAAAACCAGAAAAATACGAATAAAAGTACACAAGGCCGCCGTGAATAAACATTTTGGAACGTTGATCTCACTTCCCAACATCGTTGTTCGAGTGTTTTCCATCATACAGAAAAATGTTATCATAAGTTTTGATAGGGAATTTCATTGGCTTTCTAATGAGGTATGTCCGGTTGTGATGCGATTTGTAGTTTTCGAGAAAATAGCCAAAAACTAAAAGCCATTTTTGTAAAAAAAAATGATTTTTGTTCAGGGAGGTATACTGCAGAAGTTTTCTTGCACACCTTATGTTTTTATTACATAATCTTATGTAGAATTTCATAAGCTTTCTCCTGATACCTTTTTGTTTTGATTCGCTTCATAGTTTCCGAGTAAATCGCAAAAAACTACAGGGTACTCGCGGCCGCGGTGCACTTTTGTCATGCGTGCACAATAACCGCCCACGTAACCACAACTTTTCATTAGAGAAATTACATAGTTATGTCCTGTACATACGTAGAATTCACTGATCTTTATCATGGTTCTTACAGGAAATCGATACGTTCAATAATTTTGGAGTAAATGCACGACAAAGATAGAACACTCTTCCTCGCCTGCAAGCGAGATAAAAACACTCAATTTCCCTGCCTCATGAATACTTACATATTTTCGCTCGTTACATTTTATTATTATTATTTTTTACTCAAATTATACACGAGAAATATCATAAGCTCTTTGATAGTGCTCTCAGTAACTCGACATTTCCACTAGTCTTTTTGCTAAATCTGAACTTTCTTCCTTCTCATATGTGTATATGTAAAAAACAATACTTATTTGTGAAAAAAAATATAGAAATGTAGAAACAGGTCAATGTACAAATCAACAAAATATGGATAACTCACTTGCTCCAGAGGTGTTGAGCTGCTGGCAGGAACTTGAAGGAATTGAAGATGAGTTAGGTTGTGTGTGAGTTTTGTGTGTGTGTTCATGGGTGCATGAGTGTGTGTGTGTGTGTGTGTGTGTGTGTGTGTGTGTGTGTGTGTGTGTGTGTGTGTGTGTGTGTGTGTGTGTGTGTGTGTGTGTGTGGCATATTCTCTGTTCCTTGCACCACGTTTGCCTAACACATACGATGCACACAATAGATTTCTCCACGAACATTCGCTGCACGACATACGTAGCGACACATATATGACATTATAAATGTCATATATGTGTTGCTGTGTGGCATATTTTCTTGTCTCTGATCATTACGTAACTTTCCGCTGTCAGTCAGTGCACGCAATATTTCTCGGTGAACACTCGCTGCACTATTTTATACGTATATTTCACACTGAACCATATGCAATATAAAACACTATCACATGATTCCATCCCAGCCTTTTCTGTTATTCCCTTCCCTACTGTATTGTGTAAGAGACCGCCTGTTCCCTTAGCAACTAATCCATATGTCTATGTTATCTCTATGGCATAACATAATGCCTGCTATGGTAGGTCAGTTATTTCACTAATCCAGGCACTATATGTTTCACAGATGTAAGTAATGGCTTCACAATAAGAGTAAAATACATCATTTTACGGGCAGGGTGAGTGGAAACCCCGCTATAACAAACCAGACTCTGCCTCTAGGCCTAACAGCTGAAAACGGGCCCCAGTGCTTTACAAACAATATATCTATGTTCAATAGACACAATCACTTCACAGTATAGTAAAAAACACTGTACAGTCACAATATTTCAATAATGGCTTCAGAATCGGGTGGGAGGGGGAAAATGGCAGATTTAAAGGGACAACACAACACAGCACGACCCTGCTGTCTGGCTGCTAGTGGAGCACTGAGATTCTATCACTATGTACAGGCACATAGGAGTCATTGCAGTGTTGCCAAAGTCTTACCTCGGGAGAGACACGTGGCTGCTAGAATGCTACAAAATTTGACGCAAATTGACCGAAAACTTATTTTTTGGTTATTTTTTTCTGTGTTTTCACGCGATTTGCGGCCCTGTGCTTTTGCACACCCCACCACATGTAGCGCAAATCGCGGTACGGTGCGCGAAAGGGTTAAATGGCAGGACCAATCTGCTTAACCTCGGGCTTCTATGCTTCTCGTGGGGCAACGTAGGATTGGATGATGGATGGTAACGAGTTTTCTGTTTATGCCAAGTAATTCACAAAAATTGAGTGCTCAGATATCTCCCTAATCCATATGAAACAATCCTCAAAGTCCATCTCCCTCTGCCTTCCTGCCAGCACTTCCAGATGAGCAAATCATTGCCCCCACCTTCCTCGTTTCCCACTAGAAAGCACTACACTCACTGCTTACCATTCATTATACCTGTACTGTATTTCATAATAAAGTAAGTCCTTATATATAAGGAATGTGTTTCAACAGACTGCTGTTAAAAGTTGTTCATACAGCTGGTACCATCAATTGAAGGAAACTGACAGATCAGCTGTATGGATAGCATTGAAACTTTAGTGCTTAACTTCATCATTATCGTCATCATCATCATCATCATTATCCGGACCTCCTTTCCCACCCTAGGGCAGGGTGAGGAGTAGCAACGTCCAGACAGCCCAAGTTTGCCTGCTCCAATGGACCACGCTTCCATTCACTCATCATTCAAGCCCCCGGAATCCTGGCTGTATCTGATACGCCAGAAACATTCACCACATTCTGTAGTTTCACATAAACGTATCCGATAGAGTCAGTCAGGGATATGGCACCCCTTTTTGATATGACACAGTGCTTAACTTTTATGTAAATTGCTATGAACTTCTAAGAAAATAACATTTTAAAAAGGTAGCTCATAACTTTTTTTTTTTTTTTTTTTATGTGTCCGACTCTGGGCATAGGCTTTACAAAAGCCTGCAATCAAGGCCCAGCCGTCCTCCTACATACTACATGTCACCACTTTGGCGCTAACACCCACCGTCCATATTGAATACATGCTAGGGCTGTCTCATACAGGACTGGTGTATTGGTATTAGCGGGGTTATTTTTACGACATGTCGGCGGGTCTTCTGGTAGATCAGTAAAGCCTGATTTAATGAAATTCAAATCCTTAAACTGTTCCCTGCCTCAGCGAGGATTCGAACCTGGGTCCCATGGGACTGCAAGCCAACTCTCTACCGATCGAGCTACCGCCTCCCCTAGGACTTTTTGTATGATGATGGGAATTTATGTAAGAATTAAAAAAAATTTAAAAGGGGTGCCAAATCCCTGGTCATGCACTTGTTGCAACATTCATCCAGCCAGCTCGATCTCTTGTCAGGCCCATAGCCTCATCGACTTCCATACCTCTCTTCCTCACACACATCCACCATGTCCCTCCACCTTCTCAGTGGCCTACCTCGCCTCCTCCCTCCTTCTGATTCGCTGAGATATACCTTTTTCACCACTGTATTGTTATCCATTCTCTCCACATGACCATACCACTTCGGTACACTCTCTTTGATTCTGGTGTCCACAAGCCTCCTCGCTCCGCGTCTTTTATGAATCACATTATTTAGTATCCTATCCACTCTCTGTACTCCAAATACATTCCTCAGCAGTCCCATCTCCACTGCTGTCTCTCTTGACTTTTCATTTTAATGCCACACCATAGTCACACATCTATACGTTAAAGTTGACACTAACACTCCTTCGTGTAAGCCTCGTGCAGCTGCAGCACTCAAGCCTCTGTTTCTTATCAAGGCCTTCATAGCACCAGCTACTTTCCTTCCTTTTGTCACTCAACTTTCCACTTCTTTTGCACATTTTCCTCTCTTTTCTCTCACTGTACACAGGTATTTGAACTCTCTCACCAATACCAGTTTCTCTTCATTGACTCTATCGGATACATTTATATGAAGGTACAGAATGTGGTGAAAGTTTTTTGGCGTATCAGACAGAGCCAGGATTCCAGGGCCTTGAATGATGAGGGAATGAGAGTGGCCCATTGGATTGGGAAAACTTGGCCTGTCTGGACATTGCTGCTCCTCACCCTGCCTTAGGGTGGGAAAGGAGGTCCAGATGATGATAATGGAAAAAAAAAAAAAAATATAGATAAAGAGGCAGCTTTTAACAAGGACTTTTCTTAATAAATATGGGATTTAATAAACTATTGTGCATAATCTGATGATGCATGTTTCAGTGGAGGATAAAAGAAACAGGAAGTTCATGCTTGTGGTTTATCAGAGAAATGTACCCTATTCTTATTTCTTGAGATGTGCTGCAAACAATTTGTGGAAGTTGAATGTCAGATGAGTATGCACCTCTTTTGCTTCTGATGTGTTCCATTTTTTAATTTTTAGTGGTAGGTGGGGGCGCTCACTATCCACTCACTTGATGTAGTGCTGCTCTCGGGTGGCTGCCCTTTCCTCTCTTCCTTCCTTCTTTCCCTCCTTCCTCGTATGTCCTTCTTACTTTCTATCTGCTTCCTTTCTGTCTACGGGTGACTCTACACTGAATGGCAGGCCAAAGGGTTTCCTGTGCCCCAAGAAACCATTTAGTATGCTGGGTGGTAACCATATAACCAAACTATGGTACCTGGTGGTTTAGTGAGTAATTAAGGCACTCCAACCGGATTGAGCCTGTGTCGGGTTATATCCAAGGGGTTGTTGAGATTGATTGCTCACGTAATGTCACTCAGGAATGAGTGAGGTTGGTCTCTCTCATCTTAAATGTTAGGACCAACTTGCCTAATCCCGGGCTGCTATGCTCCTCATGGGGCAACACAGGATTAGATGATGATGATGATGATCTCCCTTTTTGTTTTACCTGCATTTTTGATGACTTCATACATGATCTGAGGATGATGAAAGCCCTTGTATGCAGTTTGTGAAGTCAGGAAATTCTAGAATATTTTCACGTATATGTATGTATTCTCGTTTCATTTTTGAAAGCTCCAACATGCTTGCATGTGTCGGCCTTGGTCACCTAATGGCAGCTCTCCTTGCCGCTCAATCTCTGGCAGCTTCCCTATTCAGTCCCTTATCCCTGAGAATGTGAGTGAATTTAAGTACTTGGGTAGTGTGATGAGTAAGGATGGAAGTTTGGAGGGTGAAGTGCTTGTAAGGGTGCAGCAGGGAAGAAAGATTGCTGGTTCCTTGAAATCAGTGATAAGAAACAGGGAAGTGAGTATGGAAGTGAAAAAGCTGCTACACGACAGTATTGTGATACCAACTCTTAACATACGGAAGTGAAGCTTGGACCCTGGTGGAGGGACAGAAGTCAAGAGTGAGAGCAGTGGAAATGAGTTATTTGAGAGGAGCATGTGGAGTCACATGGAGTGACGAATGAGGAAGTGAAGGATCATTGTGGTGCGGATGTGGATGTGATAGGAAGCGTTAGGAGAAACACATTAAGGTGGTTTGGCCATATTGGAGAGGATGGAGAGTGAGAGACTGACGAGGAGAGTGTATGTGAGTGAGGTGGAGGGGGGGAGAGGGAAGGGGAGGCCAAGGATGAGATGGAGGGATGGAGTGGAGAGGTATATGAGAGAGGGGGGTGTGACCTGGGAGCAGGGTAGTGAAATGGCAGGAGACAGAGCAACATGGAGGCGATGTGTTTGTGACTACCCCTTATGGGATTAAGGCATCTGGCAGTAGATAGCTTGATCCCTGAGGTCACACTCAATGACCTCGTCCCAGGTCTTTTTCAGTCCACATCTCGCAGCCCTACCCCTAACATTAACGCTTATCACTTTCTGCACCCAATTATCATCCCTCATCCTCCCCACATGTCCAAACCATCTCAGTCTCCCTCTCCTTATCACAACACCAATGCACTTCAGTCTCCTCCAACTAAACCTAGCCCCCCCAGGCCTCACAACGGATATGCACTGCACATCCATCTTATCAATTAACAAATGCAGTTCATTGAAAGGTGAGAAGAAATTGACCATACCTGAAGTAGAAATGTTACCTTTATTTATTATTCCTTGACTTCAGGTTAAAATATGAACATGAGATTATATCAGAATAATGTCATTTGGTGGTATCAAGAATCTGTTGTCATCAGTAGCAGGGATTTTTCGTAAGGCATTTTTTTTTTCCGTAAGCTGAAGAAAAAATGTTAGCAAGAAAAGATAAATTATTGAATTGAAGGTGCAACTTAGGTAGTAAATGGGTGGCTACCAGTGACTCTGGGAGGCACTGCTATGAAAGTGAAATGTAGCTACAAGCTTGATTGGAGTGTCATCACTTAGGAAACATCCAGCCACCAGTACACTCATTTGTGTTTTTTTTTTTTTTTTAAGTGACTGCATTATCAAAGTCCTAGCTGAGACTCACACAAGGTTGCAGGTCTCATGTACAGTATCTTTCTTCCCATTTGCTTCCAGAAACTGTTGGGAAGTAATTAGCTGGTTTTAGCACTTGGTATAACCTCCATTTCGTAGAAAACATCAGCTGTACTATGGTCTGTTTCAATATGGGGATTCATAACAAGGAAGCATGTCGTCATTTGTAGGTACATACAGTATACGTAAGGTGTAATTAGTTGGAGATTTTTAGAGTTTGCTGGCTGATGATACAGTACTACTTGCAAATTCCGGACAAGAGCTTGGCAGATTAGTGCAGAGTTTTGTAGACATCTGTGAGTGTCATGCCTTGAGAGTAAATGTAGAAAAAGAGTAAAGTGATAGTTATTGAGAGAGAAGATGACTCCTAGTGTGATGTTACAGTGAATGGAGAGAGAGACTGGAATTGGTGAGGTAGTTCAAATGCCTGGGTACAGTGATAGATGAGAGAGGAAAATGTGCAAAAGAAGTGGAAAGTAGAGTGACACAAGGAAGGAAAGTAGCTGGGGCTATGAAGGCCTTGATAAGAAACAGAGTCTTGTAGTGTTGCAGCTGCACGAGGCTTACATGAAGGTGTGTTAGTGCCAGCTTTAACATATGAATGTGAGACTGTGGTGTGGCATGAAAATGAAAAGTCAGGATTAAGAGCAGTGGAGGTGGGACTGTTGCGGAATGTATACGGAGTACGGAGAGTGTGTAGGATACTGAATAATGTGATTTGTGAAAGATGTGGAGTGAGGAAATTTGTGGACTCCGGAATCGAAGAGAGTGTACTGAGATGGTATGGTCATGTGGAGAGAATGGATAATACTAGAGTGGTGAAAAAGGTATATCTGAGCAAACTGAAGGAGGGAGGAGTTGGGGTAAGCCAAGAAGAAGATGGAAAGATGTGGTGGATGAGTGTGTGAGGAAGAGATATGTAAGTTGGTGAGGCTAAGGGACTGATAAGAGGTTGAGCTGGCTGAATGAATATTGTGCGGAGATGTGCATGACCAGGGGTTTGTCAGATAGGTGTATGTGAAGCAACACTACATGGTGAAACTGTTTGGCCTACCAGATGGAGCCAGGATTCTGTGGGCTTGAATGATGAGTGAATGGAAATGTGGCCCATTGAAGTGGGCAGACTTAGGCTGTCTGGATGCTGCTACTCCACATTCCGCCCTAGGGTGGGAAAGGAGGTCCGGATGATGATGATGATGATACTGGCTTACAAAAAATGTGTACTCTTCCTAACTATGGAGGTGCTTGTGTATTTCCCCTTAGTTATTAGTTTTAGTCTTGGCGTTCTTGGGGCACAAAGGGTCTTAAAAGCCTGTTACAGAACAATGACGCATTGTGTTCATGTTTTCTTCATGTTGCTTTTTAATTGTATTTGGTTTAGGAAAAGACTCCTCATGGGGAAGGGACTTGAAAAGTCCATTAGACACATGAACATCCCCCCCTCCCCCACCTCCCACCAGGAATTTTTATTCTGCATAGGACCGTCCCATCATAGCCAGGTGGTGAATACTTTTCCCCACCACCAGGTTCAAATGTGGACGAGAGATAAAGAAGAAGACGAGTATTTGGGGTCTGAGGATCCGTGTGCCGCCCCCGGTGCCAGCCATCACATTGCCCTACCACACACCCATCACGGAGGACTCTATCAAACACATCACACTCAGGAATAAAAAGACCAGGAATGCTGATAGGTGAGTTATAGGGTTCTATTAATTGCCTGATTGTTGGGATAGAATAGTACAATTTTGAAGAACTGTACAATGAATACCGGTATAGAAAACTAAGATATAGAAAATACAAGTATTTGGATGCCCAAATTTTATCATAAGAACATATTATCTAGAACTGCCAGTGATGCCTCATAGATAGTTTTGGCATAGAAATGAAAACATTCAGAAAATTCAGAAAAACAAATAATTTTATACAAAAATGTAACGGTCATAACTTAAGAAGATATTCAGCTTTTCAAAGAATTTTTCATTTCTTTTGTTGCAGGGTGATTGTGCATGCTTAGTGCAACTGCTGTGCATAATTAGGACTGGTCTTGCTCTTTTGGCAAGGGGGGAGGAAGTGAGTCTTTTGGCTGATCATAAGGTCCAAAAGCCAATGGATACACATTTTTCATACATAAGGATGGTTTAGCTATCCATATTGTACATAGCTTGATTTTGTCTGTTAAAATTTTGTATCTAGACTATCAGTGTTTTCTTTACTTGATAACCTAAATCGTGTGGAAGGGAAGGATATGATTTTTAAGGTGGCAAATCAGATGAAGTGGGAGAACAGGGATATCATAGGTGAGCAGTGTGTGAAGAATGATGAAGGAAGGGTTGCGGTGAATAGTGGGTATATTAAAGATGCATGGAGAGAACATTACAGCTGGTTGTTCAGTGAGGAGTTTGACTGGGACAGGGAAGGTTTGGAGCCTGCAGATACAGTGTTTGGCCCATGGCCTTTGATTGATGCTGCTACTGTGAGTGGTGCAATAGGCAGGATGCAGGTGGGGAAGGTAGTAGGTGTATCCTGGTTGACTGATGAAATGTTGAAAGTCTTGGGAGATATAGGAGTGAGGTTAATCACTGACCTGATAAATACAGTTATATAAGAATGTGTTGTCCCATGATTGGTTGAAGAGTGTAATTGTAAATGTGTATGAGGGGAAGGATGATGCCCTGGAAAGAGGAAATTATAGAGGCATACAGCTTTCAGACCAGATAATGAAGGTAATGCAGAGGGTTCTAGATGGTATGATTAGAGAAAGTATTGATGAGATGCAGTTTGGGTTTATGCCAGGCAAAGGGACCACTGATGCCATATTCATTGTTTGACAGTTTCAGGAAAAATATATAGGAAAAAAAAGGGAACTGTACTTTGTTTTTGTTGATTTGGAGAAGGCCTTTGACAGAGTCCCTAGGGAGATGGTGAGGTGGGCAATGAGAAAGCTTGGGATCGAGGAGTGGCTGGTTAGGGTGGTTATGGCTATGTATGTGGGTAGTTACATCCAGACAAGGGTGAATGGAGGTTTGATTGATGAGTTTGTGATGAATGTTGGTGAGCATCTGGGGTCAGTCTTGAGCCCCTTGTTGTTTATCGAGGTAACTGAAGCCCTCTCATGTGACTTCAGAAATGGACTCCCATGGGAGGTGTTGTATGCTGGTGATTTGGTGTTGGTTGCAGAGAATGAAAAGGAGGTGGAGGAAAGACTAAGGAAGTGGAGAGATGGTATGGGACACAGGGGCTTAGGAGTAAATGCAGATAAAACAAAAGTGATGGTATCTAGGACTGGGGATGGTACTGTCAAAGAAGAGGGAGAGTGGCCATGTGCGATTTATCACAGGGCGTGGAAAGTAATTCCATCTTGTGCTTGTGATAAGTGGGTGTGTAGTGGTATTAGAGGTAGACTGTGAGATAATGCTGATTTCATGTGCGGTGTGTTGGGGATAGCATGTGGATATCGCCGGGTGTGAAAGGATTAAACTTGCTGGTGAGTCTCTTGAGTGTGTGGAAGAGTTTTGTTATTTAGGAGACATGTTATGTGCTGGAGGTGGGGCAGGAGCTAGCTCTGTGGGCTAGAGTGAGGAGTGGTTGGAAGAAGTTCAGGGAGCTATAGTGTTTTCTGACATTGAGGGGGCTTTCCCTCTGTGCTAAGGGATCTTTGTGTGCAGCTCGTGTTAGGAATGTAATGCTACATGGTAGTGAGACTTGGGCAGTAAACAAAGAGAATATTCGCAGGCTCACACGTACAGAAATGGAAATGATCAGGTGGATGTGCAGTGCGTCCTTGACTGCAAGGCCTAGGGGGCTAGATTTATGATGGAAGAGTTGAGACGTAGGACAGGACAGGACTGTGTTGGTGTTGTGATGAGGAGAGTTAGACTGAGGTGGTTTGGGCATGTGGAGAGGATGGGGGATGATAATTGGGTGCAGAAAGTGAGAAGTGTTAACGTTGGGGGTAGGGCAGTAAGAGGTAAACCAAAAATGACTAGGGATGAAGTCATTGAGTATGACCTCAGGGGTAAGGGACTAAATAGGGAAAATGCCAAAGATCAAGCAGCATGGAGAGCTGCCATTAGGTGACCAAGGCCGATGCATGCAAGCATGTTGGTTCCTTCAAAAATGAAAACAATCCTCCTGTATAGCTTTATTCCGTATTGTATTCCAATGTTTTGATTAATGCCCTCAACATATGTGGTGGTCTGTGGTAGAGCACTCATTTCGTGGACAGCTGTGTCTTATACACTGTGGTTTATGTTCTAGAGGTGACTAGAAATTACTTTTCCATCTGTTGTATGCAGTAGGGTATAAGACTGAGAAATTAGATGACCCCTGGTTTTTGTAAAAAAAAAAAAAAAAAATAGCTTTTCATCAAGGGTGATCAGTGTTATCATATAGCCAGCATTGACAAATACAGGTATTATGTAACTATTTTGCTAGTACAGAGTAGGACTATGGATCCTGAAGGGTTTAGGCTTTTTTGCCATTTCACTTTATTACATAAAAACAGTTCAGTAAAGGAACTTGATGTCTAAAAAACACAAGGAAGAAAGGAAGGGAGGAGGAAATATAGCAGTATAAGACAAGTTGAACAACAAGCAGGGCAAGAACATGAAGCCTTGATAAAAACAGAAGTTACACAGAATAATGGTGATGCCATGGTGAACAGACAATCCCACACAACAGGAAATAGCTGATAAATAGTCATCTGGCCATGTATTCAAAAAGCTGTATATATACAGTAAAAGTCCTGTGATTCGAATGGCAGGGGACCGAGGGTCTTTTGGACTACTTGGAGAGACCTCTGCAAAACATTAGAAGCATGTATACTCACGATCACTAATTTCTGCCCAGGGGTGCCCCCTTCCTACCCCTGTATACCCAGGGAAGAGGGAAGGGGGAGATGAAATAAGCTCCACCCACCTCTACCACAGCTCCCAACCCTACCCCTTACCCCTACTGAACACCCACCCCCACCCGTCATTCTTAACTGGCAGTTACATCTTAAGCTGATTTCTTGTTTAACACTCGAGGACCCACTACTAATGCAAACATAGAACACAAGGATACTGTATGTTAAAAGAATATCAGATAACCATCAGCATGCTGCAGCAAAAAATTAATGCATTATGATATTGACAGTTAAAAAAAAAAAAAAAAAAAAAAAAAACTCAGACCTCATTTGTTGGGTGCACTGCTTCACAAACACACACACACACACACACATTCACACCAAAACACACCCACACACCCATACACCAAAACACACACACACACATATACTGGAGTTCGCGCCTCGCTCAGATTGCGAAAAATTTCACTGACGAAGTGGGTGGTTACTCTCCCCCTTGAGCAAAGGGATGGGTGTGTGCATGTGTGAAGGTCACAGCCTTGCCCATAGATTGGACTATATGAGCTCTCAGCTCCCTTCCGGGAGGGTAAAAGCTGACGATCACTACCATCAAGTGATCCTGACTGACCTGGTGAGTTACACAGACAAGCATGCATGCAAGTACCTGATGTGTGAAGCCTGAGATGGCTATTGTTAATGTTTTTGTTATACTGTCAACATTAAAAATCATTAATTTCTTGCTGCAGTGTGTTCATTATTACATACTTTTTACATAGCCTAGTGTTTAATGTTTGTGTATTAGTAGTGTGACTATGAGCGTAAAGTATGAAGTTAGCTTGAGATGTAACTGCTAGTTAATAATGACGAGTGGGGGGTAGTAGTAGTAGTAGTAGTAGTTGTTCCCTAGGCAGTCTGGCCAAACAGCCCCAAATCCGTAAGGAAGGCCACGGCCAAGACCGGTCTTTCCCACAGAGCTCTCAAGGAGTGTATGTTGTGTTGTTGGCATAGGTGATTGTGTGCAGTGCGGTCTTCCTTGATGTGTAATTGTATGGGGTGCTGTGTTACATCCTGGACAGGCATCAGCGATGGAGTCATCCAGTCTCTTCTGATAACTTAAGAGGGCTGGATGATGCCCACATCTCAGTCTGGCCAGGTGGACCCTGTCCTCACGAGGGAGATAGGATTCAGAAGGATGGATATCAGGAGGCCGTGCATGCAGCTGTGTGTTGTCTTTAAGTGACTGAATGGAGTGGCGAGTGATCTGATTATGGATATGCTTCTGGAAGCTGGTCTGAGGCGGGTGGGGGGGAAGAGATGACAGTATTTGTGTATGATATCGTGTGCTGGGTGTTGTTTTGATGTTCCTTGGTGTGTGTGGATGTGCTGCCATGTAGTGTAGTGGATGTTGTGGTTTTGTATTGGCTGCAGCAAGAATTTGGGTGCCTCTCATGTCTAGATGATCCTTGACTCTGAGGACTTTCGAGTGGGGGGTTGGGTAGGGGGTTATGGGGGAGGGTTGGGAGCTGGGGTAGATGGGGGTGGAGCTTGTTTCTTCCCTCCCTCCCGTCTTCCCTGAGTATATTGGGCTGCTAAGGGGGCACCCCTGAGCAGAAATTAGTGATTCGGGGTGTACATGATCATTAAATAAACACTTGAAAAGATATGGGTTATTGTTTTCCTCACTGGAAATGCATAGAAGTGTAGATGAATAATAGCAGGCAGGTATATCCAAGTCCCAAGCCAAATAAATCCACAGATAAAGCCCAGATAAATTTGGAGTATTGGGATTTTTGGATTATTGGTGGCCAAATTGGAGGAATTTTACTGTAATCCCTTGTATTGTATTACAATGCAGTGTGTTTGACTAGCAGTTTGGAGAAAAAGAGGTGCCTGTACACACACACACACACACACGCACTACATCTAATGTCTGGTAGTGTTTAGGGGCACTACAAAGGGTGTTTAGGTATTCACATAATCACATCATTGCTCTGGGAGTTTCTGTTATTCATGCATTTTCACTGCTCTTTATGTGTGTTCCCAAACACATGCAGAAAATGAAGGATGACTGTACAGTCAATGCCTGTTATCTTTTGGGGGTTGAGTTTAGTAAAGAGCTTTATATATATA
>JAGKTI010007641.1:19523-36185 GCA_018397915.1 Birgus latro
TCTATCTATCTATCTATCTATTGCCAGACGCCATGATCCCGTAAGGGGTGGCCATTTGACTTCGAGTTATTTGTTTTACAGGGAGGGACACTAACCCTCCACCAACCCACTTGTTGACACGTAGGGAGCACGTATGGTTTGGTTATATGGTTACCACCCAGCGTTGTAAATGGTTTCTTGGCTTACAGGAAACCATTTGGCTTGTCACTCAATGTAAAGCCACCTGTAAAGGAAAGAAAAGCAGTAAGAAGTGACAGGAAAGATGGGAGAAATAGGAAGAGAGGAGGGCAGGCACAGAAAAGCATGATAAAGGCTAAGGAAAAAGTAGGCAGCACTACATCAAGTGAGTGGATGATGGTCGCCACCACCTATATATATATATATATATATAAAGATTATAGCATGGGTTAGCCTATATGGGGCTATGTCAAGTTGCCAAAGGGGTTTACTTTTGTGCAACTTTAGTCCCTCCTCCCCCAGTGTACACTCAGTCAAAATACTACCTTTACAACTTTTGCCTTTTCATTTTTAAATGGTACATAAAAAGTATGAAAATATTCTCAGTTAACTACTCATAATTGTATATGGCTAGTAATTATTTCGGTACAACATGAAAAAAGAACATTATGAAAATATGAAGTAAATAGTTCATTCAGAATATTTGCCTAAAGAAAAACGTGATAACCAACAGTGCTTAATGTAAAATTAACTGTTGTTCACCTGCATAACGATCATTTTTTGAGCAGCACAGTACCTGGAATTGAAGATGGATAGCACTGGAGTACACATGGGTTATATGGAGCCTTGTCAATGGCCATAGAGGGTTGCTCATATGTGTCTTTAGTTATTTCTTCTCTCAAGTAACATATTCACAGTTACACACTTACAGAAGCACGACACCTGCAGTAGAACACGTATAAGTCAGTAATACCTAGATTATATGGGGTTATATCCAGTGGCTATGCTGTACAGGGGTATCATGTGTGGCTAGCCACCCCCCCACCCTTGTACATAACCAGACAAAATTACACACTTAAAGAAGCACAGGACCTGCAACACTGTTTAGAGAGCTGTCAGTAACTCCTGGGTTATATGGAGTTACATCTAGTGGCCATACTGTGTTGAATTATCGTGTGTGACTTTCCCCAAGTACTGTACATATCCAGTCATAGTTAAACACTTCAGAAGCCCCAGCATCTGCAGCAGAATTTGGATAACACTGAGTGACACATAGTTCTATCTATCTATCTATTGCCAGACACCATAATCCCGTAAGGGGTGGCCATTTGACTTTGAGTTATTATTATTTTTTTTTTTACGGGGAGGGGCACTAACCCTCCACCAACCCACTTGTTGACACGTAGGGAGCACGTATGGTTTGGTTATATGGTTACCACCCAGCATTGTAAATGGTTTCTTGGCTTACAGGAAACCATTTGGCTTGTCACTCAATGTAATGCCACCTGTAAAGGAAAGAAAAGCAGTAAGAAGTGACAGGAAATATAGGAGAAATAGGAAGAAAGGAGGGCAGGCACAGAAAAAGAATGATAAAGGCTAAGGAAGAAGTAGGCAGCACTACATCAAGTGAGTGGATGATGGTCGCCACCACCTACACATAGTTACATTGGATTATGTCCAGTGACCACACTGTACTGGGTTATCATGACATGTAGCCATCCCTGAGGTACATATGTTGTCATAATTACAGACAATCAGGGCTCACTATGCAATGAATCATTAAAACAGTGTATAGTATAAGACGTTCTACCCAGCCAAGCTTAGCAGTCACGAGAATCCCCACAGCAGTGCTCAGAGCCAAGGTTATTATTATTTTTATTATCTTTTATTTGTCCCAAATGTGTATTATTTTCATTTCACATCCTTTTGAAAGCCAATTCTTCCTTTATACTTCTTTCATTCACCCTTTAATCTAGTTATCTTATTTATACTAATAGTTCTTACAGTAAAAGTTCAATTATTCAGCAGCTGATTATTCAGAAGATCTGATATTTTGGCAGTTTTGAGAAATACAGTAGTCCCATTTCTGAAAGTCCTTGATTGTTTGGCAGATACTTCGAATCATCTCAGAAGTCCAGGAAGTGTTACCTGTGACTTGTAGGCCTACTGTGTCATTGCACCTGTATATGTTCACTAGTTTCTGTATTTTTCAGATTCAGGTACAGTACTGTATTGATTACAGTTTTGTATAGTACAGTAAAACCTCGATATAACGGACTTCAGTAGACCGGAATTCGCTTTTATCGGACTCGAGGAGCTACCGGACTAAACTCCTATATATCAGAAAAAGTCCGATATAGCCAGAAAGCAGTCCGGACTGCCTGACAACTTCAACTATGTTCACCACCATAAGACAAGTAAAAGACATGTTTTTCAGTGCACAGTACAGTATTATTATACCATTTGATTAATGTAGTGAAGGTATAACACAGTACAATACTGCAATGGTGGTGAAAACCACTGATGCAATCCGGACTAATGTCTGATATATCGGAAAAAGTCCGGATTAGCAGGGGTAAGTCCGGATGTCGCTTTTATTGGAAAATCGCATATTTCGGACTGGCCTGAGCCCCAATTAGTCCGTTATAGTTAGGTCTTACTGTATCTTATAATACAGTAACCCCCCTCCCCAATGAGTGAGGGTTACGTTCCAAACCCTCTTGCTAATTGTTGAAATTCCCTCATTCTCGACGCCTTCGTGAAAATGACATTTATCAGTAATTGCGTAGCCTATGAACCACTGATACCATAATCCATTACCCATAAATAAACATGTTAAATCTGTTTCCCTGTTGTTTTTAGCTGTTCGGCTGTGACAGCTCTTGTTTGATTCATCAGCATAATGCCTGGAGGGACTATCCTAAGTATTTAACTGAACCTAACCTAACCAAATTTAACTCTACCTAATAATTTAACCAAGCCTAACCAATCCTGCTGTTGGGTAACTGGGAAACGAAATCCATCTTTGAGTACGTAGAGTAAGTTTCTTCCATTGCACTGGAAAGAATCATAGGTATGGCTTAATGGCTTAAACCCTCAATGGCCGTGTGTTCAGATATTTGCGCGCACCCCTGGCCAGCCCCAGAACAATTTTTTAAGAGCTCTAAAATCAATGTATTTTTCTTAAAGATGTGAAGAGAATCATCTGGTGCACCTAGCAATGTGTTTTTTTAGCTTCCTAAACCCATCCTGTGAATCACTATGATTCATGGAAGAATTGATAAAATTTACAGTGCATGTGCCATATGAGCAAAAACATCTAAGATTAAGCGACTGCCTGACTGCTTGGGATGGTAGCGTTGAGTCGTGTAAACATACTAGTGACCTTCATTTCCTTCCCACAGTTATGCAGTTTTTTATAGCCCGTGTTAACTTGACATGACTGAAACCATTACTGTAAAGGGTTGTTCAATGCTGGGGATTATTAAAGGCTTAATGGAATACATTACTGTTTGCCTCAATACTGTCTCTTTCCCATATAAACACAAAAATGAAAAACGAATGACTGCTAAATGTACATTTAACATTCAGCAGAAGGACCTTACCAATTCATTTAAAATTCCTTCAGTTTATTTTCTGTATTCTTTTGACTATTTTTTTAGGAATAAATCGCTAATTAGTGAAGGTGTTACTTATGAGTTCAGCTATTATGGGGTTCTACTGTGTACAGTACTCTCCAAACACATTTGTAATAATTTAAGTAGTGATGACAGTGTTTACTAATACATATAAGGTACTGAACGGGTAGGTAATATTTCATATCATCTCGGCGGTCCAGGAAGTACTGTCTGTGACTTGTAGGTCTACTGTATCATTACACTTGTATATGTTCACTAGTTTCTATATTTTTGAGATTCAGGTATAGTACTGTATTGATTACAGTATTGTACAGTACACAGTACTCTCTCCAAACACATTTGATAATAATATAAGTAGTGATGACTGTTCACCAATACATGTAAGGTACTGAATGGGTAGGTTTTTCAATTATTCGGAAATTTGATTACGCGACATTGGTCTGGTCCCGTAGATAACGAATAATAGGACTTTTACTGTATGTGGAATACTGGTGTATTGTTGAGGAACAGTTAAGGTAATAACACTGCAGAGTGTTTTAAGGGTAAGCAGTATCTCATCTTAAATATTTGTTTTAAGGGTAAGCTTCTATCCTCTTCTGTCTTTCATTCCTTCATTCTTTCCTCATCCTTCTGCCTACAGGTGACTTTACACTCTTTCTTCTGTCTTTCTTTCTTTCATTCTTTCCTATTCCTTCTGCCTGTGGGTGACTCTACACTGAGTGACAAGCCATATAGTTTCCTGTACAACCATATAACCAAATTATGGCACCTGGTGGTTTAGTGGGTAATTAAGGTGCTCCAGTCGGATTGAGCCAGTGAAGGTTTATATCCAAGGAGTGGTTGGGGTTTATTGCTTACGTAATACCACGCAGGGATGAGTGAGGCTGGTCACTCTCATCTTAAATGTCATGACCAACTTGCCTAATCCCGGGCTCCAACGCTTCTCATGGGGCAACATAGGATTGGATGATGGATGGTAAGCAGTATTTCACTTTAAACATTTGTTTTAAAGGTAAGCAGTATCTCACTTTAAATATTTGTTTTAAGGGTAAGCAGTATCACACTTTAAATATTTGTTTAAAGGGTAAGTAGTATCTCACTTTAAATATTTGTTTTAAGGATAAGCAGTATCTGACTTTAAATATAAAATGTACTTACTGTCCACAAAACTTACTACGACTGATACCTACAATAAATGTCTACCAACATTCTTAGGAGAATGCAGGATGACATATGAATGTGTGAATTCCCTTGATGATTAATAAACATACAAGAACACAGCGTCTCCCCAAATTCCTCATTGGCTGATCTTTGCTCTCCTGGTTGTTCTTCCTCACATACCCTGTACTGCAGAGTGGTCATTTTCAACTTCATGGTTACTGCCTGGCATACAGTTTTTATTCTTTTTTGGATGGGTGGCCCTTGACCATAACATAATAACCTCTCTATACGATAAATTGCTATGCAATGGGATGTCACTTGATGCAGTCTCATTGTATACTGAGGCCTGACTGTACTTAAAGAAGCACAACACCTTCATCAGTCTGAATAACAATTAATGACACATGAGTTATATAGTGTTGTGTCAAGTGGTCTTGGAGAATTATTCCCAGATATGTAGGGATACTGATTAGTTAAGAGGTTTGATGCAATAAAATACAGTACAGGAGTTGGCTAGGCATTCTTTTGTGTCTAGTGGTTTGTACAGTTAAAAAATCTTTCATGAGGGTACTGTTGAAAATTAAAGATGAAAAGAAATACAGATTTGGATGAAGGGTATGGTGCAAAAAAATTACTATTTGGATAACATTTGGATATTGGTTGTTTAGATACCAGGGATTGCCTGTATACGGTGGACTAACAGTAACCAGATGGTGTGTGAGAGAGAAGTAGTTCTCATCATTGCTATCATTTGAGGTGCATGAAAACATAGGCATCTGAAGCTTCATGCCAGAGGGTTCCATAAATTCCAGGGCATAGTTTTTGTGTTCAGTAATCAAGGAAAAAATATACAGTTTGTCTGCCATTAATTAGCTTTATTCATACTTCTTCATTTTCATTTGACAGTCTGCCTTTCCTCCTCATGCACATTTTCTCTCCACAGTCCACCAATCCCAAGGAGCTATAAGCTACGCGAGGACAAATTAGATGAAACAGACGATTCTCTGTCACGCTTCAGCCCAGTCAAGAAGCGACCGGGATCTCCAAGTGGGGGGGAGGGGGAGGGAGAAGTGGAAGTGGATGTAGAAGTGGAGGGTGAAGTGGAGGGGGAAGGAGAGGGAGAAGCAGATGAGGAGAGTCCAGGTAGCACTGGGAAGAGGAAACGTAAGCGAGAGTTGGATATTCTTATGGAAGATAAGAAGGTAAGCTTGATCCTTATGAGTATGTACTGTACCAATGTTTCGTATTATGCTGTTTATAAAGGCTCCAACATGCTTGCACGTGTTAGCTTTGGTCATCTAATGGCGGCTCTCCATGTTGCTCAATCTTTGGCATTCTCCCTGTTCAGTCCCTTATCCTTGAGGTCACTCTGTGACCTTGTCCCAGATCTTTTTTGGTGTGCCTCTGGCAGCCCTACCCCCAGTGTTCACACCTATCACATTCCACACCCAATTGGCATCCTTCATCATCTCCACATGCCCAAACTCTTAGTCTACCCCTACTGATTACAAAACCAATACATTCAAATCCCATCATTCTCAGCTCTTCAGTCACAGTCCTAGTCCCCCAGGCCATATGTTCAAGGACACACACACATTCATCTAATCACTATCATTTCTGTACATTCCCTATGAATATCCTCTTGTTTTACTGTCGAGGTCTTGCTATTATACAGCATTACACTCCTTATGCATGGTACATACAAAGATCCCCTAGCATGGAGGGATAGCCCTGTCAATGTTACGAGAGGCAGCAGCTCCCTGAACTTCCAACCACTTCTTACTCCAGCACATAACATGTCCCCCAGATAACAAAACTCCTTCACACATTCAAGAGACTCCAGCAAGTTTAGTTCTTTCATATCTGTCAATCTTTACACGTTCTCCTCAACACACATTACACATGAAGTCAGCAGTATTTCACAGCCCACCTCTAATACCACTACATCTCTTACGCATCCACATATCACAAACACTGTATAAGATGGAGCTACTTGCCACACTCACATAGCCAACTGCACATGGCCACACTCTCTCTGCTTTGACTACCACCACCAGCCCTAGATATCACCACTCTTGTTTTATTCACATTTACTCTCAAACCCTTTTGCCCCATTCCGTCTCCCCACGTCCTAACTCTTTCCTCCACCCCCCTTTCATTCTTTGCAGTCAACATTATTAAGTTTGTGTACAACATCTCCCATGGGAATACACGTGAGAGACCTTCAGGCACCATGATGAATAATAAGAGGCCCAAGACCGACCCCCTGATGCATGCCAACATTCATGGGAAACTCATCACTCAGATCTCTGTTCATTCTCACCTAGGCGTGAGCATCCACATACATATCTATAATCACACTAACCAGCCACTCCTCGATCCCAAGCTTTCTCATTACCCACTTCACTGCCTCCCTAGGGACTCTGTCAAAGCATTCTCCAAATCAACAGAAAAGTACAGGGTATAGCTCCCTTTTCTTGTACATATTTTCCTGAAGCTGTGTAGTTGACAAAGAGTGTTGGTAAATCCAGTGTAGTACTCAGAAAATAATTTATTGTTAGAAATTCATATTTACATATTAATTACGTAATTACATACTGATTATTGGCTAGAGTGGTTACATGACAGGGGTTCAGTTGAAATAAGAACTGAATATATTTAGAGCAAGAAACAAAAAGTGACTAGTGAGGAGGAAAAAGGAGGAGGTAAATGATGATCTTGTAGCAAGAAAAATGAATGCTAATTACTCAGAAAATAGGAAGTTATGCTGGAAAGAGATGTCGAAATATAAAAGTGACAGCAGAAAGAAATGTGAAAGTGTAAGGTATGTGAGGTAGGGTATTAGCCCATGCGGATGAAGTATAGACCGGTTGGAAAGAATATTTTGAAAGCCTGATGAACGGGAATAGATAGAGCAGAGTCGCTGTAATTATGATTGGTTTTGGGGGTGTGCGGAGAAGGAATGCAGTGCCAGGAAACATGACACTCGCACAGGTGAAGAACGCTGTGAAGTGGTTGAAAAATGGGAAAGCAACTAGGGTTGATGAGGTGTTTGCAGAGTTGAATTAAGTGCTTGTTGGAGATATGTAAGAAGGCATGGATGAGTGAAATTGTGCCAGCAGAGTGGAAAAAGGCTGTCGTTGTGCCCCTGTACAAAAATAAAGGTGAGCGAAGTGAGTGCAGGAATTATCGTGGCATAAGTTTATTGACTTTTAGGGAAAGTATATGGAAGAATTATTATAGAGAAAGTAAGAGTGATTTCAGAAGTCATAGTGAGTGATGATCAGGATGGCTTTAGGCATGGCTGAGGATGTGTGGATCAAATATTTGCATTGAGACAGATAGTGGAGAATGCTTGTGAGAAGGACTATAAGGTGTTTATGGTATTCATGGATCTGGAAAATGCATACAACAAAGTAGACAAAGAAGGATTGTGGAAAGTTTTGCGCATGTACATGTAGTTGGTAAGCTGCTAGGTGCTGTCAAGAGTTTTTTATGGTGGTAGTGACACATGTGTAAGGGTAAATGGGCATCTAAGTGAATGGTTCACGATCAGTGTGGGCGTGCGACAAGGTTGTATGATGTCCCCATGGTTGTTCAATACAGTATATATATGGATCAGATGATGAGAGAAGTAAAAACACAAGTACTGGAGAGGGGGATGGCATTGGTAATGAATGGTGATGGATGGAATATCTCAAACGTTATGCTGATGATCCAGTACTTGCAAATACCAGACAAGAACTTGGTAGACGAGTGCAGAGTTTTGCTGATGTCTGTGAGCTTCATGCTTTGGGAGTAAATGTAGAAAAAAGTGATGGTTATTGAGAGAGAAGGTGACTCCTAGAGTGGTGTTCAAGTGAATGGAGAGAGACTGGAATTGGTGAGAGAGTTCAAATACTTTGGTACAGTGATAGAAAAGAGAGGAAAATATGCAAAAGAAATGGAAAGTAGAGTGACACAAGGAAGGAAGGTAGCTGGTGCAATGAAGGCCTTGATAAGAAACAGAAGCTTGAGTGTTGTAGCTGCATGAGGCTTCAATGAAGGAGTGTTAGTGCCAATGTGAGACTATGATGTGGCATGAAAATGAAAAGTCAAGAGTGAGAGCAGTGGAGATGGGATTGCTGAGGAATGTTTGTGGCATACAGAGAGTGGATAGGATATGAAATAATGTGATTCGTGAAAGATGTGGAGTTGGGAAGTCAGTGGATACCAGAATCAAAGAGAGTGTACTGAGATGGTATGGTCATGTGGAGAGATTGGATAACAATAGAGTGGTGAAAAAGGAATATCTGAGCAAATTTGAAAGGGGGAGGGGGCGAGGTAGGCCAAGGAAGAGGTGGAGGGATATGGTGGATGAGTGTGTGAGGAATTGAGGTTTGGAAGTCGGTGAGGCTAGGGGACTGACAAGATCGAGCTTGCTGGATGAATATTGTGAGGAGAAGCGCATGATCAGGGGTTTGGCACCCCATTTTAATGTGACAACCCCTGGATTGTCTCTATCGGATACGTTCATATGAAGTTACAGAGCATGGGGAATGTTTTTGGCGTATCCGATAGAGCCAGGATTCCGGGGGCTTGAATGATGAGTGAATGAAAGCGTGACCCATTGGATTGGGCAAATTTGGGCTGTCTGGATATTGCTATTCCTCACCCTGCCCCAGGGTGGGAAGGGAGGTCCAGATGATGATAATGGTGATAAGTATTGTTATTAGTCATTTTTACTGATAATTCCACTTTTTGTAAGAGGATGACAGGGCAGTATTTGTTTCATCAACCTACATGAAAAAAAAAAAAAATCAAAATATAGGGTAGGGGTTTGAGCAAGCAGTGAATTTTATGGCATTACTGAGGGAAGGCTGCAGATTACCATTGCTAAGTGAAGTGTGGCTGCTGAAGCCAGGAATCTGTAGAACACAGTGGCGGTGTAATTACTTCACATAGAGGAGTAAAGTTGGATAAATATATATGTATGTATATACAGTAAGACCTCACTATAACCGACTAATTGGGGCCCTAGCCATTCCGAAAAATGCGAAATTCCGATAAAAGCAACATCCGGACTTTCTCCTGCTAATCTGGACTTTTTGCGATATATCAGACATTAGTTCGGATTGCACCACTGGTTTTCAAACGGTTTTCACTACCAATTGCAGTACTGTACTATGTTATACCTTCACTACATTAATCAAATGGTATAATAATACTGTACTGTACACTGATAAACATGTCTTTTATTTACCTTATTGTGGTGAACATAGCTGAAGTGGTCAGGCAGTCCGGACCGCTTCTGGCTTTATCGGACTTTTTCCGATATATAGGAATATAGTCCGGTAGCTTCTCAAGTCCGATAAAAGCGAATTCCGGTCTATTGAAGTCCTTTATATCGAGGTTTTACTGTATATATATATATATATATTAGACCAAATAGAAGGTGGGTAGTGGGTTAGGAGAGTGGGAAGGAGATACAGACCGAAAACAGAATTGAGGGATAATTTATTAATTATACAAGGTAGGATAAGAAGGAATGTTGCTTAATTGACATATAGCACTTGATATCCAGTTTTTGGGGCCACTGCCCATAAGATGGAACACCTATTGTTTCCAGCAGGTTATGTGAAGTGCATCCTTACAGAAAAATGCCCTCCAAAATATATGAAGATGGGTCGATCTGTAAGGTGAAGCTAAGATTTTGGGGGCTTGAAGCGATCAATATGAAATTAGAAACTGGGGAGAATGGTAAGAGATATGGCAATGGTATATGTTCCCCCCAAGACGAGAGCATGGAATGACGATGAGTACCAGGAGATGTTGTCAGACATGGTTAGTTATCTACAGAAAGTGATTGAGAAAAGCAACAATATAATCCTAATGGGTGACTTTAATTGTAAAGAGGTGAACTGGGAGGAATGGGACTCAGGAGGCAGCGAAGATTCGTGGGGTACTAAATTGTTAAATATAGCAATGAATAATGTAATGACGCAGTGGGTAAAAGAAGAGACACGATTCCGAGGTGATGACACACCAGCAAGATTAGATTTGCTACTATCCAAAGAACCTGATGTAATTGAATCTTTGAAATATCTGTCCTATAGGAAAAAGTGATCATGTGGTCATTGAGTTCCAGATGATAATAGGGAATGTGGTGCCAAGAGATGAGCTTTATAGGCAAGGAAGATACAACTTTGGGAAAGCAAACTCTGCAGAATTGAGAAAATTTTTCAAAAATGTGGATTGGAGAAAATTCAGAGAGACAAAAGTGATACAGAGTATCTTTTTAGACCTCTATAATTTGGGAGTGGAAAAATACGTGCCAAGAGTAAGGGGAAAGAAAACAGGAAAAAGGAGTGGTTTAATAGAATGTGTATGACAGCAAAAAAGGGAGGGACATTGCATGGAACAAATGGAGAAAGAGAGGTAATAACAGAACAAAGGAAGAATATAAAAGAACTAGAAATGAATATACAAGAATACGAAGAGAGGAAGAAAGGAACTTTGAAAAAGGTATAATTGATAAATGTAAGGATGAACCCAAATTGTTTTATAGATTTGTTAATGGCAAATTGAAGCAAAAGGAAGGAATCACCAAACTGAAAGTAGAAGGAGAGGTCTACAAGGATGCAGTAATGCAAGCTGAAATAATGAACAAATGTTTCCAATCGGTTTTCACTAAGGAAAGGGAGTTTGTGGAAGGGGAGGGAGTGATTAGAAATGTAGTGATAAAAGATATAAAAGTGGAAGTGCGGGAAGTGTATAAATTGCTGGAAACTCAAGATGTAGGGAAAGCCCCAGGACCGGATGGAATCTCTAATTGGGTACTGAAGGAATGTAGAGAACAACTGGCGGATAAGATTCACAGTTTAATTGTGTGTTCCCTAGAAGAGGGGAAAGTGCCTCGGGAATGGAAGAGGGCAAATGTGGTACCAGTCTATAAGGGAGGAAACAAGGAAGAACCCCTGAATTATAGACCAGTGTCTCTAACCAGCATGGTCGTGAAATTGTGTGAGAGAATCCTGAAAGATAGATGGATAAAATATCTGGAGGGGATGAATATTCTGACTGAAAGTCAGTTTGGATTCGGAAGTTAGAGGTCATGTGTTTCCAGCTTACTGAGCTTTTATTCAAGGGCAATTGACGTGCTACAGGAGAGAGACGGTTGGGTGGATGGTGTTATTTAGATCTGGAGTAGGCCTTCGACAAGGTACCCCACAAGAGACTAATATGGAAATTAGAGCATATCGGAGGACTGAAGGGAAGCCTCCTGGAATGGATGAGAGACTTTTTGAGTGACAGACAAATGAGGACAGTAATAAAGGACAGGACATCTGGATGGAGGGAAGTAACAAGTGGTGTCCCACAGGGCTCGGTGTTGGCACCAGTAATGTTCCTGATTTACGAAAGTGATATAGTAGATGGAGTGAACAGTTAAGCAAGTCTGTTTGCTGATGATGCAAAAATCTTGAGAAAGGTTGAGGTTGAAGAGGACTGCAGAATGCTACAGGAGGATCTGGGTAGGATACATGATTGGAGCCGGATGTGGGAAATGAAATTCAACACAAAAAAATGTAAAATATTGGAAATGGGTAAAAGTACCAAGAGGCCATCATTGAATTATTTGATGGGTAATGAACCAATTAGAAAAGTGAGAGAAGAGAAAGATTTGGGAGTGCTGGTCCAGGATAGTTTGTCACCTGAAAAGCACATAAATAAGATAGTTAGAGAGACATATAAACTCTTGACCAATATAAGAGTGGCATTTCATTACATGGATGAGATGATGATGAAAAAATTGATAGTGGCTGTGGTCCGCCCCAGGTTAGAATATGCAGCAGTAGTGTGGTCCCCACACAAAAAGAAAGATATAACCAAGATTGAGAGAATACAAAGAACAGCAACCAAGATGGTCCCCAGTCTGGCAGATTTGTTGTACAGAGAGAGGCTGGAAAGGCTGGATTTGCCTTCCTTAGAGGAAAGGAGAGAGAGGGGCGACATGATTGCAGTGTTCAGGACCATGATAGGAGTAGATAAAATTGACAGAGAAAATCTGTTTGTGTGGGATGAGAGGGTAACAAGGGGACACGGAATGAAACTAAAGAAGCCAAGCTGCTTGAAGGACATCAAGAAATATAGTTTTCCTTATAAATGGATAGGCATGTGAAATAGCCTGGACAAAGAGATCGTCCAGTCTAAAAACTTAAACGAGTTTAAGGCAAAATTTGACTTATTGAGAAACAAAGACAGGACCCCACGAGCATAGCTCATTTCCTGTATGTCACAATTAGGTAAATACATAGGGAGAGCACTCTCAGTGTCAGGGAAGGCAACAGCTCCCTGAACTTCCAACCATTCCTCACCCAAGCCACAGAGGTAGCTCCAGCCCCACCTCCAGCACATAACCTGTCTCCCAAGTAACAAACCTCTTCCACACACACAAGAGACTCACCAGCAAGTTCAATCCTTTCATTTCTGACAATCTCCACATGCTTTCCCCGACACACCACACACATAAAATCAGCATTATCTTGCAATCTACCTCTAATACCATTACATCTCTTATGCACCCACATATGACAAACACTTCACAAGATGGAATTACTTCCCACTCCCTTGTGGCAAATTGCACATGGCCACTCTTGCACTTGGGTTTTCAGATTTTTTGGATTAAGTAGTTATCAGTCTTTTTAAAAGTAAAAATAATGATTAAGGAGGTTGCCTCTGTGCATTTCAGTCTTCATCATCATTATTTTAACCTTGTTTTTCCACCCAAGGATGGGGGTGAGGAAGGCAAAGAAAGTGCAAGGATGAGAGTTATCATACTTTCTTTTGAGGTAAAGAAAGAGCAAGGATGAGAGTTATCATACTTTCTTTTGCAGGCGAAGAAGATGATCGAGGAGGTCGGGTCTGTGAAGGGGGGCAGCACGTGTGGATCTCAGGGTGCCACCAAGAGGAAGCGTGGCCGCCCGCCCAAGCACCATCAACCACCAGGCAAACTTCACACTCTCAGGGACCTCAAACATAAGCAGGCTCAGAACTTGCTCAAGGAGGCATTGAAGCAGGTAATGTTATCTTCCCATATCATCTGTACAATGTCTTGTTGTTCTGTTCTTGTTAGCACAAGGTAGTTTTATTCTGATGAAGCCCTTTTATATTTAGATTCTTTTTTTTATATGTTATAGATCATGCGGTGTTCATGCCTTAATACATTTTTACTTCATGTCATTAATCAGTTTATCTCACATTCATACATGAGTCTCTCTCTCTCTCTCTCTCTCTCTCTCTCTCTCTCTGTCCGTCCGTCCGTCCGTCCGTCCGTCCGTCCTTTCCAACCCTAGGGCAGGGTGAGGGGTCTCTCTCTCTGTCCTTTCCTACCCTAGGGCCGGGTGAGGAGTAGCAACATCCATACAGCCCAAATTTGCCCAATTCAATGGGCCACGCTTCCAGTCACTCATCATTCAAGCCCCCAGAATCCTGGCTCTATCGGATACGCCAAAAACATTCACCACATTCTGTAGCTTCACATAAACGTATCTGATAGAGACAATCCGGATGCTGCCATGTTAAAAAGGGGTGCCAGATCCCTGATCATGCACTTCTCACAATATTCATCCAGCCAGCTCCATCTTGTCAGTCCCCTAGCCTCACCGACTTCCAAACCTTTCTTCCTCACACACTCATCCATCTTCTTCTTGGCCTACCTCACCTCTTCACCCCTTCAAATTTGCTCAGATATACCTTTTTCACCATTCTATTGTTATCCATTCTCTCCACATGACCATACAATCTCAGTACACACTCGTTGATTCTGGTATCCACAGACTTTCTCACTCCACATCTTTCACGAATCACATTGTTTCATATCCTATCCACTCTCTGTATGCCACAAACATTCCTCAGCAGTCCCATCTCCACTGCTCTCACTCTTGACTTTTCATTTTAATGGCACATCACACATCATAGTCTCACATCCATTTATATGTTAACATTGGCATTAACACTCCTTCATGTAAGCCTCATGCAGCTGCAACACTCAAGCCTTTGTTTCTTATCAAGGCCTTCATAGCACCAGCTACCTTCCTTCCTTGTGTCACTCTACTTTCCACTTCTTTTGCACATTTTCCCCTCTATTCTGTCACTGTACCCAGGTATTTGAACTCTCTCACCAGTTCCAGCCTCTCCCCATGCACTGTAACATCGCACTGGGAGTCACCATCTCTCTCAATAACCATCACTTTACTCTTTTCTACGTTGACTCTCAAGGCACGATGCTCACAGACATCAGCAAAACTCTGCACTAGCCTACCAAGTTCTTGTCTGGTATTGGCAAACAGTACTGCATCATCAGCATACTACAGATTTGAGATATTCCATCCATCACCACTCATTACCAATGCCATCTCCCTCTCCATTACGTGTATTTTTACTTCTCTCATCACCCCATCCAAATACTGTATATATTGAACAACCATGGGGACACCACACAACCTTGTCGCACGTCCACACCGATCGTGAACCATTCACTTAGATGCCCATTAACCCTTACACATGCTTCACTGCCGTCATAAAAACTCTTGACAGCACCTAGCAGCTTAGCCTTTACACCGTACATGTGCAAAACTTTCCATAATCCTTCTCTGTCCTCTTTGTCATATACTTTTTCCAGATCTATGGATGCCATAAACACCGTATGATCCTTCCCACATGCCTTCTTTGCTATCTGTCTTACTGCAAATATTTGATCCACACATCCTCTGCCACTCCTAAAGCCACTGTGTTCATCACTCACTAGGACTTCTTATATGTCTCTTACTTTCTCTATAATAATACTTCCATATACCTTCCCTACCACACTTAGTAAACTTATGCCACTATAATTCTTACACACACTTCACTCACCATTATTTTTGTACAGGGGTACAATGACAGCCTTTTTCCACTCTGTTAGCACAGTTTCACTCATCCATGCCTTCTTACATATCTCCAACAAGCACTTCATTCCACTCTCACCACTACACTTAATCATCTCTGCATACACCTCATCAACCCCAGCTGCTTTCCCATTTTTCAACCACTTTGCAGTGTTCTTCACCTGTGCGAGTGTCACGTCTTCTGGCACTGCATTCCTTCTCTGCACACCTCCATAACCAATCATGTTTACAGCTGCTCTTCTCTCTCTATTCCCATTCATCAGGCTATCAAAAGTAATCACTCTAATATCCGGATGCCCAATAACCAGACACCTCAATGTCCGGACATCGTGGTGGGCTCAGGTGTTCGTAACTGGGGGGATTCGGATCTCCCCCCCCCCATAAGTTTGAATTTGGCACGCAGCGCTGAACAGTTGTGTTTACACTCGCAGTTCCTCCGACGTCCGTTAGAGCCACCCTGCCTCCTCCCCATTTCCTGCTCACCCACCGAAACGAGTGCACACTCCTTGCCATGGCCTCTCATGTGCTCGCTTTTGTGGTGGTCCCCTATCTGCTGCAGGCCTTGCTGCTCCTCTTCTGCCTCTTCATCGAGTGTGTTATGATGGCCTCGCCGCCTGAGAAGAGGAAATGAGTGGTTCTGACTCTAGAGAAGAGCAGGAGATATTGGACAAGGTGGACACAGGATGGTTGATGTCATGCATCCTCTGTGAATTCAACCTTCCTCGCTGTACCTTGTTTGATAGCAAGAGGTCCCGGGACAAACTCAGCCAGTATATGACTGACTTCACATCGAAAACCAAACAGAACGTGGAGAGGAAGGTTATGTTCTCTCCTCGGTATGCAGAAATCGACCACGCTGATTTGGTATCATCAACAACATGCTGCTGGCGTGCTGGTGCGTGGTACGGAACTGAAAGGCTGACAAGAAGTACGCAAGGTTACACAACACCCCAGACTTCAAGGCATCCGAGGGCTGGCTC
>JAGKTI010007642.1:12082-24003 GCA_018397915.1 Birgus latro
TAAGTGTGGCAGTTTTAAATGTGGTAAGTGCTGTAGCTGTGGTAGTGTGGTAGTTGTCGTTCAAGTTATGGAAATGGTAATAAATATGGTACAACAGAGACAGTGGTTACCTGTGCTTCTTTTCTTTGGCGTTATAATAATAGAAATGGTAAGAGGTCTGGCGGCTTCGGTATGGTGGCAGTAGTTGTGCTGGTCGTCGTGGTAACCGTAATAAAAACTAGACTCAATCCGCCCCCCAACTGTCAAATGCCATGTCACTGGAGAGCGTAGCATAATGAACCTGGAAAATCAATACGTTTTGTCCTTTAATATAGGCCCTGTGTGTGTGTGTGTGTGTGTGTGTGTGTGTGTGTGTGTGTGTGTGTAAACAAGGTTATTAAAACAGTTGTTAATTGATCTCAACCAAACTTGGTGGAAGCGTTGAGAGTCAGTCAGTATGAAAGCTTAAAATCTTTTAAAACAATAGGTGAAAAGTGAAGTCACAGGGCTAGGTCAAACGCTGACCTAACAGTAACAACGTAAATAGTTTTTATCTAATATACACCAGACTTCAGAGGACTATTGCGTGTAAAGCATGAATGGAGCGATTCAGTTTTGAGGACAGTCAGTCAAAGGCTAGGGTCACTGGGCAGGGTCAAAGATTGACCAGTGTGTTTGATTGTTATAAAATAACTCAAACAGCTTTCATTCGATTTTCGCCAACCAGGGATAAATGGCTGAGATTTAGCGCAGGAGTCAACCACTTGTTCTTGAGAAAAATGAAGTAATGGCAAAGGCAACATGGCAAAGTCAACTTTTAAACAATTTCCCGATTTAGACCAAACTTTTAGGAAGAATTAATGATAAGGCAAGAATAAAAGGATTCAGTATCGACAACAATCAGTCAAAGGTCAAGATTAAAGGATAGGTCAAAGGCCTAGGTCACAAAACAAGGTCATCTTAAATAGTTTTGATCATATTTGAACCAAACTTGGCGGGAGGGTTAAGGGTTAAACAAGAACGAAGGAAGTTTTGAGAACAAAGATCTGGATTACAAGGCAAGGTCAAATTTCGACTCATGAGTGTGTGACAAAAAAAAAAAAAAATCTGACTTGGATCAGCCTTGGTGGACAACTTGAGAATCACCCAAGAATGTTTTCTTTAGATCAGTTGGTCGTATATGATGGTCACACTGAAAGGTGAGCTTAAACACCTTTTCCCCAGTATAGACGAAACTTTGTGGAAGGGATTAAGTTAAAATAGCGGTAAAGAAAATGGGTTTAAAGAAAACTTAGCCAAAGGTGAGAGTCACTGGGAGGTCAGCTCAAGCAGCTTTGATCTGATCTGAACCAAACTTGGTGTGAGTGGTAAAGACTGCGTAACCACGAAGCAGTTCGATTATTAGAGTAATCGGTCGAAGTTCAGGGTCACAGGCTGTCTAATATTCAGCCCTGCACCATTTGGTAGGCGCTGGTGTTGCACGCTCTGATTTTTTCTTTTAATGGAGATTGAATTTCGGCCTCATTTTTATTGCACTACAGTTTTATTGTCTGGGGTGAGTTACAAATGAAGGTGTGGAGGTTTCAGACTCAAAGATTATTTGATGCCCATTATCTATGATGCAGAAATATGGGAATCAATGGTTCGAACATCTACCTTATGCCTACTGACTAAAAAAAAAAAAAATACAGAACCAAAGGCGGCAAAGTTACCAAGATATAACATTCACAAACTCTAATGTCTAGGTATTCTGGTGGAACTGGGACCTAGAACAATATCTATCTATCTATAGATAGATAGATAGATAGATACAGGCATACATACATACATACACAGATACATAGATAGATAAATATAGATATAGATAGATAGATAAATAGATAGATAGATAGGTAGATACAGATAGATTAACTAGGCTCATACTGTTGTACGTGTTCATTGTACAGCAAAAGGTTGCCCGGCTACCGAGATAAACCGTCCACAGGCTATGGTGCAGGGAGGGAGGAGAGGTTAATAGGTGGGACAGTTGGCGTTGATCACCCACACCATTTTTTATGCATGGCAGTATATCCAGAGAGTGCCTGGCGGTAGGTGAAGGTTTACTGAGTCCACTGATTTGATGTAGACCTACCGTGCTACCTTCAGGTGATTTCACAGTGAGAAATATCAAATGGTTTCTTTTTAGGTCAGGAAACCATTTAGCAAGATGAGTGTGAACCATATAACCAAACAGACGTCTGGTGTTGTAGTGAGATAAAGGAATCCCACCATTCGACCCATGAGGTCGAAATCCTAGGGATGATTGGATGTTACTGCCACTCAGTAATGAATGAATAGTCACCCTCACCTTAAATATCTACCCCTGGGCCTCTATGCTCCTGATCAAGACAATAAAGACTATGATTATCTCTCCATCTATTTATATATCTATTTATCTGTCAATCTATTTATCCACCTATCTATCTACCTATAGCATCTATCTATCTATCTGTCTATCTATCTGTCTGTCTGTCTGTCTGTCCATCTGTCTGTCTGGCTGGCTGGCCTTTATCATGGGTCAGCTCTGTCTGTAAATCAGCACAACCAAAGGTGGCTTATTTACTAAGGTACGGCATCCAAATCTTATAATGCGAAGGAGAAACACAGGGTTGAACAGACCTATAACCTTTAAAATTAATATGTCTATTTTATGCATAAACTTGCATTCCCAGTGGTGGGTCAGTTACTGAGAAATGGAACCAACAGGCTGTAACATATGGCGGGATGGACGGGAAGGGTGGGGGGAGCTAGAACCTTGATCAATAGACTTGGTCTTTACCATAAACCACTTAGACTTCGTGTGTAAAACGTTAGATAAATAAAGGTGGCCCAGACACAGAGCTACTGCATCCACAGTCTGATGTGATGTGGTAGATCTGGTAGAATGTTTTTTTTTTTTTAGTTGCAACGCCCCCTCTTGGTAACAGCTTCTTTTGCTCGTCCAGCTTATCCCTAACAAGTTTCACCACTCACAGAGCTCTAATTACTGTTCAATGGCTTTAATCTTTTCTGTTTTCAGTGTCTTTGAGTCTGTCCTTAGCAGGAAGATCTGAGTCACTTTTCGTTTCATAACCTTCTTTGACTGCTAGTATGAGTTTTATTAGGGAAACCCCAGGTAATCTTATTTCTTAATAATTATCTTTTCGGGATGTCAGTGAAATTTTTGCTGTTATTCCAAGCATTTTAAAAAACTTTGAAAGAGTCTGACGCAAATCCTTAATTTCCAAATTTTCTTCTGAAAATTTCTGTCTCTTTCTGTGCTTTCATCTCATGTTTCCTTTCCTGTTGTTTTATAGCTGTTGTTTTAGACAACCATTGTTCTTCCTCTACAAATGCAATAGTGGTACTCGTCAGGGATCTGCCCTTTTGCCTATTCTCTTCCTCATATTCATCAGTAATCTAAGCTGTACATCAAACCCTGTCAACTAATTTACTGATAATTCTACTCTTCACTTTTCCATTAGTTTTTCATAGTGTCCATGAAAACAGTCACTACAGTAATAATAGAATGAAGCTTTGGCATATCTGAATTCTAACTGTCTATTCTCTCTGACTGGGGCAAAAGAAGTTCTGTTGCAGTCAGAACCCGTTCAGTCATAGCTCAATTCTTTCATCTCAAAACTCAGTATAATCTTACACTGACTATACCCTTATCTTCAACAGCACTTCATCATCTCTTAATACAACTGGTGTCTCTTTTTGTCGTGATCTGTCCTGGATGCATCACATTACTTTTCATGTAAAAATAGCTTTACAGAGGTTAAGATTCTAGAACTGCACGTGTGCATTCTTTATCTCTTCTCACTCTCTGACGCTTTATGGGCGTCTTACATTCCCAGTCTGTGATACAGCTTGCATGTGTCTGGGTGTGTGAACGAGGGGGAGAGGGAGGGGGGTTCATCACATAAATCAATTCTAAACTGAGTGGAGTCAAAGACTTTTTCTTTCTTCAGATTTTCTCCTCTCACTGATTCGCTTCAGCCGTTCTCTTTGCCGCAAACTTTCTCTCACCCGGAGAAGGGGTGAGAGTTTTTAGCTGGGTTATCACCATGATGGGGAAGGAATGGAAGAAACGCAAAAAAATTGTATCTGTATATCTGTTAATTTGTTTTAGGTCTACAGGACTGGACATTCACCTCATAGGGGGAATGATCGCCATACTTTACTTTTACCCATACTGGCGAAGAGCAGAAGGGGAAAGGGTTTGCTGGAACTGATACATGTGAAAAACGAACAGTTGTGTTCTGTCTCATCGTGCGTCAGACTTATGTGAAGCATGAGAGTGCGAGCATATACCATATGCAGGTATATGAAAGGACATACTACCAGAACTCACTTTAATCCAACACTTTACCTGCACTATCAGCCTCATAATCGCTTTAAAACGGAATGTGTCTAGGAATCTGAAAATCAACTGATCTTGAATCTGAGCCTCTGTACATTCACTTCCCTTTGAGAACTCTTGGCCTTAGGTTCCTTCTTTTGCTCAAAACAATAATTCTGTTCACTGAGCAATATAGCAATGAGTGGTCAAAGTTCTTTTGTTACAGTAACAAAATAAAATACGTGCGGACAAAATAATTACCTCCACAACACGATTAGATTGTTTAAACACACACACACACACACACACACACACACACACACACACACACACACACACACACACACACACACAATCCATAAATCCGATGGTATGTACATGTAAATACATAGAGTAAAAAGCCATGTATATTCATACACACATTCAGACAAATGCAAAGAACCATAAACTGTGACATACACACAGACATACACACTGGCTCACTTCACCCCCACACAGGGGGTTTGTATAGTGTAAACGCAGCCATGTGTGAACTGCGGCATGAGTGTGTGTGTGTGTGTGTGTGTGTGTGTGTGTGTGTGTGTGCGCTGCTAGTGGTAAGCTTCACTCATTGGTCATAATTCCTTCCTTTTCTGCAGCTGCTGCGCATGTGTGTGTGTGTGTGTCTGTGTGTGTGTGTGTTTTCATACATGTTTATTAGTTTGCTTGTTGAACTTACTCAAACATTTTTGTGCTAAAGAGTATGTGAAATGTACGTATGTTTGATATTCATCAATCTGTCTATGAATGTATGTATGTATGTTATCTGTTTATCTGTTTTAATCCAACTAGCTTCCTGTCTGGCTGTCTGTTTACCTGTCTCTTATCTTTCGTTCTGCGTATATGTCTTTCTCACTTCTTACCTGTCTATGTACCGGTATCTATATTTGTCCATCCACAAACATATATGTACGTTTGTATGTGTGTGTGTGTGTGTGTGTGTGTATGTGTGTGTGAGCGCGCTCCCTGCTGGCGGGAAGGTGCCCGAAAAAAGGAGACAGCATATTCAGTTTCTCACATTTAGTCTCTTAGATGTCGTGCGAGATGGACCACACCAAAGCCATTTAAAGCTATCAGCTAATGATTTACAGCTTACCCCAGTGACTACTTCTTACTTGTTATATTTTTTAACAAGACATCTCATAAACCACTTCATTTCGATTTGCTAAGTTCCACACGCGCCACTCACTCTCCTGAATTTTCAATATTTTAAGATTCAAAATCTCTTCAGTCTACTCTTCAACCTCCTTGTCTTCCCTTTTCCTCTCATTCCCCCTGCATTTCATTTGAATATTGGCATCCTCTTAGCGCCCACTTTGTTCAAATGGCTATTCTGCTGTAAAACTACTCAGTCTGTCCTTTCCAGTAAAATACGTCTGCTTCCACACCTCTTATAGTTCTTACACTGTCATCTTATCTCTTCGCACACACAGACATTTGGCATTACCGTACGTTTTCAATATTTCACCCATTTTACGTCTCAGTCATTCATGGGTCATGCCTCTCATGCGTATAGGATATTCAGCACCACTGTGTCTTCATACATCTTTGCCGTCCACACACTGCTCAAAGCCGCCAGTAATAGGCTTCATCCTCTGTCCTATGGTTTACTTAAGGTTCCTGAGTTTTTTTCTGCTGATGTGCTCACCTCCAAACATTTTAAACCCTCCATTTTCTCAATATCTTCTCCACTTAGACTTTCGTTCATAGTGTTGTGTTCTGTTTCTCTAGTATATCTCATCACAAATCTGCTTCCCGCATTTACTTTTAATTTCCTGCTCTCACGAACTCTGACATTCAGATATTAAATGCTGAAGTTTGCCTACTGAGCTTGCAACCAATGCTGCGTTATCTGCTAACAAGAAATGAGCTGTTTCTCAGTCCTTCCCTTTCCCAGGATCCCTTAAAATTGATCCACCACGTAATTCCCTTTCATCTGTTTACCTCCCCAGCCCGCTTTTGAACTGACAACATCATGGATCCCTGACACAAACCCATTTTTCCCTCAGACAGTGCACTATGCTCCCTTCTCATGCCCACACATGTTGTAGCTCTGTAGTAGAAACTCTTCACTGTACTTGAAGCATCTTACCCACCCCATACGTCTTTAACACCTGCTGCCAGACTCCTCTATCAGCTCTGTCATATTGTCTCATCGAGTCTATATCTCTCCCCTTTCCTCGTTACCTTCACGCACACTTTTTTCTTTTTTCTTAAAGTAAACACAACTGATCAACAAACCTAACACATCCTAATCGCCCTTCATCCTACCTAATGTGGTGTGCAGTAAGATGCATCATTCTTCCAGTCACCATCCCTCCATACATCCCAGTTGGCATAGTTCAGAGTGTTTTTCTCTTTTTCGCTGCATCTAAATTTCGAGCATACCCATTTGTCACACTTGCCTTTATACAGAGGTTTACTATACAGTATAAACTCTGCCGGTATTCATGTATTTCACTCCATCCAAGCATACGCCTAAAAAACTAAGTAAATACTTCATAATATTATTCTGGTCTTTTCTAAGGCACTTTCTTGCAGTTCCATTCATTCTTGCTGCATTCTCACACTTTTTTTTTTTTTTTACAATTCTTCCCGTTCCATTACACACAGTGGCCCCCACACTGTGCTTATATACACGTGCAGGTTTCCATTCGCAGCTACTCGATCATCACTTATCATATATTCACATGTAAGTAAGTATTCACACTATCTCTGGCGCCTCATCGGAATATGTTATTACATCTCCATTCGCTTCCCGTGTCATCCATTTGTTTTATTCCTCTGATTTCCATATCTATCTATCTATCTATCTGTCTATCTATCTATCTAAGCTCTCTCTCTCTCTCTCTCTCTCTCTCTCTCTCTCTCTCTCTCTCTCTCTCGCTCTCTCTCTCTCTCTCTCTCTCTCTCTCTCTCTCTCTCTCTCTCTCTCTCTCTCTCTGTATGTATGTATGTTTGTGTGTGTGTGTGTGTGTGTGTACAGGACTAGGTGTCCTCAAAAGTGACAAGTGTTCGGACCTATGACTTCGCGACCATGAACCCATAGAGGGAGGGCGAAACTTTAAGTACCCTTCCAGCAGTACCTTCACACAACCCTGGTATCTAATGGGACAAACACTGACAGATCTTCTGGTTTCATTAACCAACTGACGCCTGTGATCTTGTATAATGAACAAAACGCGACTGTGAATCGGTAGGCGGGGGGCGGTATGCTAAGTAGCCTACCCTTCTAGCAGCACCTCCCACACAGCGACCTGGGATGTAATGGGATATACATAATTTTCACTGTGTCTGTCTTTTGCTTTCTCATTTACTCCCTCCTGACTTCTTGCCGTGTCCTCCTGTACCCTTCCCACTCTTATACACTCCCTCCTTACAAATTCTGTCCATACAATTTATGTTTTTTTTCCCCCCCCCAGACGCAGGGGCTGGGCCTAGAAATGCCTTCATCACTGAATGATTAGTTACCACATTACTGAAGAACCGATTATCTTACCTTGTCATTATGGCATCCAGAACCAAACGCCGGCCAGTGTAATTTTGCTTTGGGTCCCGTTCCCCTTCGTTAGAAGGATAGTTTGGGAATGTGTAAAGAAGGTTGAAATCTGCTGGCTTGAAGTCAGAAAGGGGTCATAGTCCCTCAGCTTTGCTCTAGGGCACTCGGCTTTGGTAATATTTAGATTTTCTATAATTCCAGCATTGTGTTTGTTTACATACATTTGAGTTCAGGTTTGGTTTGGGAAGGTCTTATGTTAATTTATAGGTAAATCTTGAGGGAAAAAAAATGACCTAGAACAAGTGTTACGGTTAGACGGACAAATAGGTAGGTAGACAGGTAAATAGATGGATGACTGAATGAAAGAAATAGATAATATTTGGTGAATACATGGAAGATTACATGAAATGGATGGATTTGTGAGCAAGGGTATAATAGATGGGTGGATGAACAGATAAGTAGACAGAACAGACAGATGGATAGATGGATAAATATATGGTTGGTGGCAGTAGCCGGCAACTGTGACAAGAAGCATTTAGGGACCGAATTTTAAATTTTCACTCTTCTGAGTTCGAAGATAAGTCAAAATAATTTATTGCCGTTCCTTTGTGCTTTGAATTTCTGAGGGTCCTGTAGATGCAGTCGCCTCATTTCGCCACTCACTGACCATTTCCTTTTCCCTTCACCCATGCTGTTTCTAAATGCAGCAGGAGAGAGAGAGAAAGAGAGAGAGAGAAAGAGAGAAATATGCAGCGCTGCAGTAAAGAGAAAGAGGCTGAAAGGAGTCAGTGAGAGTAAGAGAATTGTGTGATAACACAAAAAGTCTCCCTTAAACTGAATAACATCGTCGGAAGGAAACGGGAACGAGTTTTTAGTTTTGATGGTTCAAATATTAGTAGTGATAGTTTGTGGTCTCTTAAATTCGAGAGATCCTTCTAAGGCTAATAATATATTAACTGTGCCTTCCTCTATATCCTTTTCGCTTACAGATTTTGGTTATCTCATAACAGAATTAGCTTTTTTTTCCAACTGCTAACATCATCATGGACCAACAGACTTTTTGTTACCTACACTTCATGTGTGCCCTCATGTACTCTTATGTAATCGTAGTTGTCGTTGTTGTGATTTAGACATATCTAAACATTAACCGGGTGGACTACAGTCTGAACATGCCGTTTTTAGCCAGGGAGCCAGCCTCTCAAATTTTGGAAAAAGTGGCCCTGAAAGATGAACTTTGATTTCTTATATTTTTGCAATCTGTAACATTCCAGGAGAACGGGAAAGTAAGATACTAATAGAAAATCTCACTGTAAAATCCATAAAATGAAGCATAGTTCAGAAGTAACTCTTTGTGTCAAAAGAGTTCAAGTAAGAAACACTTTATCTGCAACACAGTAGTGCCATAACCTCGTAGTACTAATTTTGCAGCTTGAATGCACTAAATACCCCTTCATTAGACCCACTGCAACATGGTAGTTCTGTAAAACAAATATACTGTATTTTCACATTTTACTGAAAAAATACGTACGAAAATATGAGATATACTGAACAAAATATACATGTATCTGACTGGTGTGTCTAAAATACCTACCAGGTACATTGTATCACTTCTTTCATCAAAAAATGTCAAATTACTGATGTTCTTTGAACAGAGAAATACATTAGTAACTATTTCTATGGCAACACAGGCTCATAAAGTGAATCAATTGACTATTGTCTCAGACCTAGAACTTTTCTAACTGTAGCCTATAACTTGAACTGACTTTTCCATAGTGGGTGAGTTTCTTTGTGATTATCATAACTAAAAACATAACTGAATATGAAAAAATATAATGACATTATCTCAAATAACAGACACTCAAAAATGAATCATCATATGACTAGTGTCACAGACACAGAACTTTATTTGTATAACTTGAACTGACTTTACCAAACGGGTGAGTTTCTTATTTCTTTGTTATAGTATGCTAAATACATAACTAAATACGAAAAAAAAGGTAATGACATCATCTCAAATCAACGAATCTTCATCTTTAGATGATTCTTGGGCCTCAGTG
Source organism: Birgus latro (assembly GCA_018397915.1). Taxonomy (NCBI): domain Eukaryota; kingdom Metazoa; phylum Arthropoda; class Malacostraca; order Decapoda; family Coenobitidae; genus Birgus; species Birgus latro. The sequence continues at coordinate 22,020 of JAGKTI010007642.1, forward strand.
CGTAAGCATTTATCAGCTTTACCAAGGCATGTACTGTACATCCTATATAGCAGGGTACCTGTGCTTTTGCGCATACGCAGTTATGTAAGCACTTTGATACTTTGCACTTGCAAAAAGCTGGTTTTGCTGATATTGTTTTGCTGGTTTGGTCATCATTATGGGTTGTGGTATGCCATTGACAACTCTTCTGCCATACTGGGTGGCAGGTGACAGTGACAATTTGTACATGTGGGCTCGTTTGTAAACAAATTGGTTGGTATAGTGCACGAAGTGAATGCTGATGAAAAACATCTTCAGTAGGAGGTAAGTTTCGCAAATCTGTTCTGCTTGATGCAAAAACATGTTCCCTCAACACATTCAGGTCTTCAAATGTCTCGGCAACATAGAGACTGACCAAAGAAGCTCTTGCTTCTTTAAAGATGCCGTCTGTTAGATCCAGTTCAGCACCACTTCCACCGTAACATGATATCTCTGAAAACTGTCCAGCTTTCTGTAAAGCTATCTTGGCTGCCTTCCTTTTTCCACGATGGTAAATGTAGCTCACGCTGTCTCCTTCAGAAATCACGTACGCGAATATCAGTTCACGTGCAAGGGTCTGTGTGTTTTTTTTTTTTTTATACATGCGACAACAACTGCATAAGTTCATGCACTGATAAATACTTATCCAGCTTCCGGATCCACATTTCTGTCACAGACTGTAAACGACAGTAGTGGTACATGGACAGGACAAAAGTGTGTGTCTGTTGCTTGGACTACAGCACGTGCTGTTCATGAAGTTTAGTTGCATACGCAAGACGAGCTGTTATACGGGTATCTGCTTCCTCGTGTTATTCACATCTGAGTTCTTCAATTTCATGAACACTGCCTCTAATAATCCTAACAGTCTTATCTTTGCTGGAAAATGTATCACCAAGGACAAGGGAGATACCTTTTTGTATAAGGGTGTCTTTTTTGGCACAAATCATCTGTGATATGAAATCCAGCAGACTAGCCTTGTTCCTAGAATTTTTCATAAGGACTTTCCAGTCGGGAATGCTAAGATTTTCGGCTGGTAAAATTTGTGGTGTGCTAGTTTTTCCAAGAAGAATTCCTTCATCAGCCTTAAGACTTTTTTCACCTGAAAAATCATAACGATCGCCAACAAAACAGACTTCGTTGACTCCTTTTGGCTTTATTTCCATTATCTTTCCTGCATATCGTTCGACTAAATTACCAAAGGTTTTAGCACCAAGGGTTTTGAACCCCTGTATAAATGCCATGGAACCAATATTATAAACAGCTGGTAACTCAGTTGCAGGTAACATGTCTGTTTGGGTGACTCCATCACTTTCAGCCACGAGGTGTGCAGTTAGATCGCACTTACCGCCTTTGGTCATGGCAAAACTGCTTGGAAACTTGGTATCAGGTTGAAACAGTGAGCTTGATGAGGTATCCATTCGTGTGAAAATGCTTCTCTTCGAGTCGCCTCATCACTTTTCTGTTTGAAGCATAAAGTTCTTGTGACTGCTGATTCTTCTTGGTAAACTTACAGAATTGTTATTATCCTTTTTTGTTCAGACTGGTTTTCTTTTGCTGTGGAAAGCGTTGTATTTCTGGAAGAATAATCTTTGCAGATCCTGTTTCTTGAGCTTTTTTCATTGCTGCAATGCCTTTGCCTTTGCAAAGATGATATCATTTGATGGACTTTTCTTTCCAGTAGCAATGTTCATCAGATCAGTGTTATTCATAGAAGCAAATGGATTAATCATAGCAGTTGAAACTATGTGCTTCACCTTTTCAGTCAAGCCAGCATCTTCTTGAGTTTGTTTATTAGAACTTCCATGATGGCTTCCAGATGTCCCATCTATGTAAACCATACCTTTCACTGTTTCTGAAACTTTGGTTAGTATTGGTGTAGCCTTGATATACTGTATTTGTCACGAGCAGCTTGGTTTTGTGATATGCCTTGTCTTGTCATATATATATTTTTTTATCTACACACAAA
>JAGKTI010007642.1:26127-36183 GCA_018397915.1 Birgus latro
TATACATTCCCAGAACCTACACACACAATCAACCACAAAAAATACACACACACACACACACACACACACACACACACACTGAAGAAAGAGGCATTAAATCCTGATTTTAAATTCAAGAACAATAAAGTACACCCTACCACCATGTTAAACAAAGGCCGACAGACATCAAGACCGCCTGGCAAACATTTCAACCGTCCATAAAACCAACTGATAAATCACCCGATAAATACACAGTCAGCCAGACAAATCATTCGGTAAGCACCTAGACCTCCCAGCAAACACCCTAGACACCCTGCAAATACTCCATCCACCCGACAAAAACCCACCCTCCCGACAAACAATCTAACAGCCCAACAAACTCCCAGACCAACCGACAAGTAGCCCAAGCATCCGACAAATAACCTAGCCGCCCGACAACCACCCGTTCTGCCAATTGGCGCTCGTTAGGAGGGTCGGTTTGTGTGGGTGGCAGTTACGTACCCGAGGCGCATATGCCCGTGAGAGGGACCAAGATTTATTTATTTTTTCTCATTTAAATTAGTTAAAGGTGGCCCGTTTTTTTTTCATCTTCAGGTTTTCCTTCTTTACTATGGTTTTTATTCCGTCCTATTCGTAATAAATATAAGAAAAGAGGCTCCGTTTCTTCTTTTTCTTTTCGAATCCTTGAGTCAGTAAAATATGTCCAATAGTTTTGTTTTCCTGCACGTTAGTAAACGGGGCTCCAGTTTCTGCCACTAATAGTCCTCATTTCTTGTACGCGAGTCATAAAGGAAGCCCCCCCCTTTTTTTAAATTTTTGTACCAAGCAGCACGATAAAAATACCAATTTTTTTTGTTCATAATAGTTGTATAGATTCTAAATAAATGCCAGGTTAATTGTATGCTTGATTATTGCCTGGTAGTTAAAGGACGAACTACAGAAACTGATTAAAGATGTAGTTCATAGGGACTGTTATTAGCTCCTTGGTTATGATGGGCCTCTACTAAGGTGATTTTAGTTAACCTCGGAGGCGTGGCTGATAGAGCTTCCTGGCAGGAGGAAAGCCTGTGCTAACTCTTCATTGGTTCAGATCAAAGATTCTTTTTTTTTTTTTTTTTTTTTAATATGCCTCAGTAGCATGGTGAATGCTCTGGAGCACGGCGCCCCTGCTTTACACTCCCATAGGCTTCGAAAGGGGTCATACTAATCGGCTGTTTTTACCGGCACTAAAAGTAGGCTATAACCACAGAAGTCCATTGCTAAAACGTTGAATACAAATTCTTCACGTCCTTCAGTTCAAGGTGTCTTTTCCTAATGTTAATATAATCGTCTGGCCATAGCAAGCACACACACACACACACACACACACACACACACACACACACACACACTGCTAAAGTGGTCAACGGGGATTTATAAAACTCTTTCATTAGGAGGCGTCTCTCCTAATGTGAGTAAAATCACTGTTTTTTCGTGCTGAAAATCTTCAGAGCTAAAACGTCCTTGTTTTCGGGATAAATTAATACTAGTTTAAGGCAAGACAGTGACAGTCATCTTTGTAAATATAACTCTATGTCTCCAGTATTAACTCCCTTTTCTACGTAATTGTTATTACCATCGATAACGAAATTGGAGGAGGTTATGTTTGTCTGTCTATCTGTCTTGTCTTTTTGTCCAGACGATATTTCCAAAAGTTCTCTAATTGCTTTGTAGTTATTGTTATTACTGTAATAATAATAATAATAATAATAATAATAATAATAATAATGATTGTTATTTTTTTATTATAAATATTTATTATTATTGTTATTATTATTATTATTATTATTATTAATATTATTTGTTAAATATTTTTTCACTGCAGTCTTTTTTCCTCATACATGTGTGCTTTTAATTGTTTCATTCTATTTTTAAATGTTTTTTTTGTCGTGCAATGAATATATAATGTGCAGTGGCAGATTTAGAGCAACTATGCGATAAATTATGGTACGCATAAATGAAGGTAGTAGAAAAGCAAAACAAAATATAACAGTTACATCATAAAATTGAAATTCATCTTCCTGAAGGGCGATTTAATGGTGGTGGTGGTGATGATGATGATGATGATGATGATGATGATGATGATGATGATACTTGGTTTTCTTTTGGTTGTCCTGTTTAGTTTTATATGATATTTGCTCTTCTGTATTATCCCTTAATTTATATATCGTTTGCTTTTTATTACTTTCCGTAATTTTTCCATATGTCATTTTTTTTTTCATTTTCCATTTCTCTTAAACTTAACTGTGCTACACTGACTCCACGGGTTTGGATGGTGTGTGAGGGATTGTGTGGCCTATTTCAAATGGCATAACATTCATACGTCCAACTTTTGCTTGTTCTCTCTCCTTGCTTTCTTGAGCCTACCTTATCGTTTCCTAAGATTGGAGAAAAAAATGTCATTGTGATGGTGAAGATATTTTTCCCACTCAAATAGTTTCTTTCCTCGTATAATTTGTCGCATGTTTTCATTTGCATTACTTAGTTTGCGGCTGATTGCAGTAGCCTATTACATTTGGCACAACGGCATGCAGTTTTTATATGCATTCATATACCCCATTTTTCTTTCACTTTTTTCTTTCCATTGTGCTACGTTTCCCTTTCAGATTCTGTTTTTATTTCTATTTTGTTGTTTCAGTTAGGGTACTGTTTCTTTCAGTTACCATTTTTTTTCAGCTATACTACTTGTTCTTTGAAGTATTAACTATTTCTCGTATACCTGCACCACTTGTTCTTCCAACCATTGTGAGCTTATTTTATTTATGATATATATTTTTTTGAGAATTATTTTTTTCTTTACCTATGATAAAATTTTCTTTTAAATATATATTTTCTTTTCCGGCTTCGGTATTCAATATTTTTCTTTCTTATATTTTCTTTTAATTTACCAGTTCTTCTTTTAACTTACACCAGTCCTGTATGAGACAGCCCTAGCATGTATTCAATATGGACGGTGGGTGTTAGCGCCGAAGTGGTGACATGTAGAGGTTAGGAGGACGGCTGGGCCTTGATAGCAGACTGTAAAGTCTATGCCCAGAGTCGGACACATAAAAAAAAAAAAACCTAGGCTATTCTTTCAGCGATGTCTTTTCGTTCATGTATGCCGTTATTTTTTCATATATTCTGCTTCTCATATACATCATTTTCAGGCAAGCGACTTTCCTTTTACAATGATTCATCTTTCCTACATAATTTTTCTTTCTTTCTCCTATGCAGTTATTCCCATTCAACTATTCCAGTTTCACTTTTAGAAGATTTTATTTCTGCCAACTGATGTTACTTTCGTTCCTCTATTTTTTTTTTTTTCGTTGCCGCAGCGCAAGAAGCCAGACATATACGAATAAACCAGGCTTGTGTTATGGAAAGAGAAATTTTAAATAAACCTTCACTACGCTCAAACAGGGACTATTTTTAGGTTGTATATTCTGATGGTTCCTCCCCACAGCCTCCATAATTCTAACATCCCACCAGTATGATTGTTCCCACACCTATTTTCTTAACCCTTCACACTTTTATTCTTGGAGGATACTTTGAGATAAACGGTCACTACACTCGAACCAACAGTCCTAAAACTCCTATTTCCACAGGTTATTTTCCTGACAATGACTCCACCGACCACCAGCAGTTCAACCCATCTCGCTTATTCCTTTGTTTACCAAGCCAGTTTCTGTATCTCCCTTTTTAACGGTTCCGTAGTGCAACGCAGATCACGCGGTGTTCATTTGACAACCATGTACTTAACCAACATTCTCTCTCTCTCTCTCTCTCTCTCTCTCTCTCTCTCTCTCTCTCTCTCTCTCTCTCTCTCTCTCAGCCAAATTTAATAACTTTTCTTCTTTCAAGCAGGGTGCTCATACTTTCACCTTTTTATTTTCTCACAAACCATATTTTGCTAAACCGCATTTTTTCCCGTCTGTGATATGTTTGTTTTTCTTAATTACATGATTTTGGTTTCAGCGTCTGTTTTTTTATTTCATTCTCAACAGGTTTCACTTGCTTTCACTCATGTTATTTTGTCGAAAATTATTTGCTTTCAATTTTAGCCTGAGTTTTGCTAATGTCCTTCTGTGCGGCCATGTTAATACTCACATTGTTAGGACTCATTCTTACCTGAATATAATCCTTTGACGATGTTTGCAATAAAATACTAGAGAAGACGCGACCATGAGAGAGGCAATGATACCGGTAATAACATTCTTAGTCTCCTGTATAGCTTAGCAGACGCAAGCGTTAAAAGGAAAGGAGTTGTGCTCGTACTATTGTCCCAAACATGAGAGGGATAATTTGATTCAGTTAGTCAATTTAACCAGCTTGATTAACATATTTCGTTTTTATTGTGGTCCCGTTTTTTCTGTTCTGTTTTGCTTACCTCCTGTTTATGCTTTCTGCATTGTTAGTTTATTCGTGTTACTCTCAGACGATTTCATTTAATTTGGGGAAGCCGTTTTACAGTGTAAGGGTAAATAAAAAACTACTGATAGCCTCAACAGTTCCAAAAATCTCTTTTAAGCTGAGAAAAGTCGTGTGGAAGAAAATAATGATAAGGACATCGTGTTATTTCCTTACTAAATGTACGGTATATTTCTTACTTTGCTGATCTGTAGATGTAAAGATATTATTTCTCACATCGGTTTGTTTTCTGTTCTATTTGTTAATTTCACTTGTTGTATCTTACCTCTGCAATAAACGGGATAAATTGAGTACTCCATGCAGCTAACACCAGACTAGTACAGAACCGAAAGTGAGTCATAGTCACCTGAAAGTATTAAAACTGTCACCATTAACTCTTATGGTCGGGAATCCCTTGTATTTCCATGTAACGCCAGGTGGGTCTGTGTAGATGAAAGTGACTCATACGAGTTGAAGAGTATTAACTGTTGTTTGCTTCCTTGGTTTTCTTTATTATATTGCTGGCTCCTTCATTTACTTCCTCTTATTTTGCTGTTAGCTTGGTGTGCTTTCGCATTTATTTGTTGATCACTTCATTCGCTTTCAGTTACGGTTATTGTTTATTTTATATATTTCGTTTACTTCATTTACTTATACTCCATTGTTTCTTACTTATTTGAATTCTATATTGCTGCCCACTCAATTTGCGTTATATATTGCTGTTTACTTCATGTGCTCTCTATGCTGCTGCTTGCTTCATTTGCGTTCCTATATTGCTGCTTTGTTTATAGCTACTTTCTTCATCTCTTTTGTTTATTCTTGCTTATTTCCTTTCTTTTGTACGTTGCTTACGTCAATTGCTCCTTAATTTATGTTTAATTGTTCTTCTTTAATTTGCTGTTTGTTTGATTTTCCTGTTCGTTTTTGCTGCTTACATCATTTGCTGTCTACTCTGTTTACTGTTTAATTAATTTCCCTTGTACAGTATTTGCCGTTTTCTTCATTTCCTTGATTTATACCCTTTTTGCATTTTATATCAACTGTTACCTCCTATAGCTTTTGTTTACATCATTTGGTTTGTATAATGTTTTCTGTTTGCTTATTTTTTGCATTTGCTTCATTCCGTTTCTGCTATGCTGTATTATATTTACTACGCCTTATTTTTGAAAGATTAAGACCTGTATTATGGCAGCGTTAGGATGCTCCTTTTAGCACGTCTTGAGCGATTCACTTTCCGTATTATGCCTTAATTTTCTCTTGCATTGTTTGTATATTTTTGTTATAGTCATTGCGCAAAGAACATGCAAAAGAATTTCAAAAACTTTACTAAAAGTGTCTCTCTTTAGACGGCGATAGGTTACTCATAAATTACCTAAAAGTATCTGACAATATCAAGGAAAAAATTCTTAAGATTCTCTTGGAGTTGCCCTGTCCATCCATCACTTACAAACGTTTTTCAGAAACACGGTGTTTCACACTCATACAGATTAACGACTTTAGCCAACCATCATGTAATAGCCTTGAATCTCTCTTTTCACACGCATAGACATCAGCGACATTGGCAAATACCATATTATGTTTTTGAAGTTCCCACATTTACCTCGTACGTATTTTGTACTTGTTTGTTATCATCACATGATTAGTACAGGCGGTTGTTAACCCCCAGCCGACGCAAGACCATCTCTAAGCTGTATAAAATAGCTAGAAAATAGCATACCTAATATTGTTATGATTATTGCTGTCATTAGAGAGTTTCAGAGGTTGAACCCTTTCAGTCATGCTATTTTATATGGATAGATAGAGACACAAACAGATACAGACAGATAGATAGATAGATAGATAGATAGATAGATAGGCAAACAAATAGACAAATAGATAGATTGATAGATATATATGTATATATAAATGTGTGTGTGTGTGTGTGTGTGTGTGTGTGTGTGTGTGTGTGTGTGTGTGTGTGTTCATTCTTGCTGCTGTATGACTCATCCGTTTAGGTCAGCAGTAGTGTCCTAAAGTGTAAGAGTTAATCTAGCCTACAACCCATCCCTTGTGTTCGAAGCCTCTGCTGTGTCTTGTAGAGTCGTCCGGTGTGCCATGAATTAAATATAAATAACATACTCGGGTTGAAGAGGGAACGTGTGGTATGCAGAAAGTTGCATGCAGCATTCACTAACCGCTTCACCATGAGAAAAGTATCTGAAGCTGAGTAAAACTGTTACATTAGCTTTTAAACAACTACGATAGGTAGTATTTTTTACTTTGTACTTAGTACTTTCAGATTATTTTAATTGGAGCGAAGGAGACCTTTTATAGCATTCTTCTTTAACTTGCTCAGCAAGAAAACGGGAAAATTTTATTTTATGCTTGATAACTTATTATGTTATTTACGGTAGGGGAAACATTTTCTTAACTCCCCCAGACTGTACTGTTTCACTCTCTGCTGAGGAAAATCATTTAACGTTAATTACATAAAGCAGAGTTGTTCGGATCAAGAGATAGCATACTGCTTCGGGAGGAGTCCCTTTTTTTTTTTTTTTTTTTTTTTCTATCTTTGCTTCATGCACAAAAAACTTTGCGTTACGAACCGAGTGCTCAGATTTTAGTGAATTCATTCCTCTAGACGCACTGTGGAAATATGTAATAGGCTGTGATTTTTGAAAATGGCGTTGATTAGTTCAGTCTATTACGAAAGATGAGAAAATAGTATGGCACAATTATGGACTGTGTTTTACTGCGATTCTCTCTCTCTCTCTCTCTCTCTCTCTCTCTCTCTCTCTCTCTCTCTAATGTAGCCATATTAAAACTGTAAACTAAACTCTGCAAAAACTGCCTGAGGGTGGCTGTCAAAGGATGAGTGAGTCTGACAGCGCGAGAGTGAGCAGAAGGTACTGTAGGTGGGATGAGAGGGATACAGAGCAAAGGAGAGCGAGTGAGCTTCAGGTAGGGAATGACAGAGGGAGAAAGATGAGTGAGTGTGAGTGACTGAGAAGAAGAGTGAAAGTGAGAGTAGCTAGCAGAGTGTGAGCATGAATGAATGTGTGAGAGAGTGATTAAAACAATAGGAGTGTGATCTTCAGAAAGTGTAGTGGAGTAAGTACGAAAGAATGAGTAAATTAGAGAGTTCAGAGTAAGAAAAAGGGTAAGAGACTGAGTGAAGAAGAAGAAGATCAACAACCACAACAACAACAACAACAACAACAACAGCAGCAACAACATGATGCTTGTGTGTGTGTGTGTGTGTGTGTGTGTGTGTGTGTGTGTGTGTGTGTGCGAGAGAGAGAGAGAGAGAGGGAGAGAGAGAGAGAGCATGTAAAATGTCCAAATGAATTAAAAAATGAATTAGTCACATATATAATACTAGGTAACGTAACTCCAATTTTGTCAGTTAAATATCTGGGAAAGTGTTATCTCTTTCTGTGACCTACATTTTCATCCATCACATTCATGGGTTCACTTGGGCGTTTTATTCACGCTAAATCCAGATTGTTTAAATCGTGTGGAGAAAATTGGAGCATTCCCAGTGCTCACCAAAACAGTTTTAAACCCTCTGATGCTTAAAATGCCCCTTTAGTTGAACAAAATAATTTTTATGACACCCTGCGTATAATAACGCATCCAAAGAGATATGCTAAGGAATATTTTGTTCCTGTGTGGCTATGAATAAAACTGTCCGGTGGTGAACTGATTAAATTTAGTACGTCATCGGTGGTTGTAATGATTGTTCTCTTAATTTTATAGATATTTTTACTGTGAACTGCGGTACGTATTCGGAAGAGCATGGCAAAATAATTCTAATGAAAAGCGAGTACCGTTGCGTCAGCTGGAGTATTGGACTAAAGAAGACACGACCATGAGAGGGGTCAGTAGCACAGTAAGTCCTCTGTGACTAACCTCTGAACTGAAAAAAATCTCTAGGTGTCAGGTGGAAACAAATGCTTCAGATATCCCGACCATGAGCAGGCTAAAACTCATAAAACACGGTACAGAATTAAGAAAATGTCCGTTAAATCTACGGCCTATACACTTATAACTATATAAGCTCAGTACAAAGACGTAATCGTGGTGAAGGGATTAATATTTATAATGGAACTCGGAACTTTTGGTAGTGGACTTTTATACAGTATGGCCCATAAATAACGCTCCATAAATAATACATAAAACAAGGACGGTTTGAAAAGACACTCTAAACTCAAGAGAACAGTTTGGGCAATAACAAGTTTTTAAAATTCATCTGTTTGAAGAGGTTAACCATTTCATTCCAATAACACATAATTCAGACAATTTCACTCAGTTTCGGAAACATAATTCGAACTAGGGGAGTTTCCAATAGCCTTTATTATCTGTTTCACTCTTAGACATCTGTCTTTAGTTAAATAAAACTATTATGAAAAAAAGTACGTATTCGACTTCAGTGGTTGAGAAGGACCTCTCGTGCTAGCAGGGGTAAGAGTGGCATCCATTAACCCCTTTAGTTCAGTGACTTATGTTTAATTTATTCTTGCCGTGTCCGAAAGGTTTTATTTAACTTAGGGAATATCTCTTGGACTGATGGGTTTAATGACGGATATATTTAACCGCTTCAGTTAGAAATATTCTAAACAATAAGATCGTCTGGAGCTGACAAGAATAAAACCAAAAATACGTCACTGAAGTGAAGAGGAAAATTCTTTCATTGCTATACTCTTTTCGTCATTACTTGGCCCATATTTTCTGTCCTTTTGCAGCTTATTTCACTTGTTGGCAGAATGAAGCAAAGCTACGGATATACATACGTCCTTTGTATGGCACTGCATCGTGACTAGCATCACATTCAAGTACTAATCTATTATTCTACCTCGGGTTCAAGATGGAGAGATGATAAAATTAGCCTAAGTTAAAGTGAAACGAGCATGATGCCTGTCCGAAGGCGCATAAAATCGTGAGCTCGATGGGTGAGACTAGATGTGCTCGTAGCGGTGGGTTTCACATGCACTGACCTGTTGTTTGGTACTCTTATCAGGCTGGAACTAGACGATTGTTGTTCACCCGAGGGAGGTCTTAACAGCCGACGAGTTAAACCTTTCAGAACGATGATGCTTTGTTGTATTTACCCCCTCCAGTCCAATGACGCATTTTATCTTTTATGAGTAATATTTTCAGACAAGATTTTGTATGGATTTATGTTTCATTCGTGCCACTGTTTATTTATTTATTTATTTTACCTGGGAAAGATTATTCATAGTGAAAGAGTTAATGGAAACGTTTCTACTAATTTTACGGAGACAGATCTCTCTTAAAGTTAAAGAAAATTGTCTGCTGATAGTGAGAATATAATATGAAAATGTCTCTGTACTGGAAGGGTTTAAAAGCGACTCGAATATCCTATCAGTTGGTGTGGACGCTATGATGTGCTTTTTGTGGCTGATTCCCTGGTATCTTATTCGGCCGAGTGGAATGGGAAACTGAATTACTTCGACTTAAAAAAAAAAAGAAGGAAGGGAACTAATGTTACAGGGATTTTATTTAGCCGAGTGAATGGTAGTGTTTGTACTGAGACTAGATCTAAGTGATTTTCCTTAGTCAAGCGAAATCCTACGTCACAAAGGTAAGGTTTAAATCTTAATTCTATCATTGCTATGGACGCTTTCGTTAGTGTTTATTTAGACTACA
>JAGKTI010007643.1:0-15058 GCA_018397915.1 Birgus latro
TACACACACGCCTCACCTACTGTAAGTAAACTTACATCTCATGATCATCGTCATAATCCCAGCTACTTCCCACTATTAAACGTAAGGAGAAATGCGGAAACAAGAAAAATTAAAAACTCGAGATGAAAGAGCTATCAACGGACTGCTCACGAAAATCGTCCATACATCCATTCACTACTAACTCAGGCCAACAAAAACCATCAAACGAGATATGATGAGGTAGTGGTTCTGGGAGGGGACTTAAATGGTCATGTGGGTGAAGCAGCTCAAGGTTATGAAGGAGTCCATGAGGGATGGGCATATGGTGTGAGGAATGCGGAAGGGGAAAGAATACTCAAGTTTGGGGAGGCTATGGACATGACTGTGCAACATACATTTTAGAAAAAGAATGAGTCGTTTGATTACGCACGAGTCCGGGGGTAATAGCAGTCAGATAGATTATTTTCTGGTCAGGAGGGTTGATAGGAGGTTAGTGAGGGATGTTAAAGTTATAGGAAGTGAGGAGTGTGTGAGCAGCACAAACTATTGATTTGTGACATGGTGCTTAAAGAACGAGTGATGAAAAGGAGGACATATGTACCTAGGAGAAAAATATGGAAGCTGGGAAACCAATCAGTAAGAGAGGCCTTTTATTGTGAGATGAGGAGAGTGGTGGCAGAACAGGGAGCCGTAGATAGAGGCTTTAATGAACAGTATAGAGCCCTTAAGAACAACCTCTTGAGAGTTACCGATGCAATATGTGGTTGGACAAGAGGCCCACCAAGACATAAAGTAACTTGGTGGTGGGATGAGGGTGTAGAAGCCGAAGTTAAGGAGAAAAGAAGGCTTTTCCGGGAATGGAAGAAGGGTGGTAACAGGGAGGAGTACTTGGCTACCAAGCGTAGGGCTAGAAGAGAGGTATACAGGGCGAAGTCTGAGTCACAGAGACTTTTACTTGACAATCTAAATCATGGGGAAAGGAAAAATACTATTTTTAGGGTGGCAAATCAGGTGAAGGGGGATAATCGGGACACTGTAGGTGAGGAATGTGTGAAGAATGATGAAGGAAGGGTAGTGGTGAACAGTGAGGATATTAAAGATGCATGGAGAGAGCATTATAGCCGGTTGTTGAATGAGGAGTTTGACTGGGATAGGGAAGGTTTAGAGCCAGAAGATCCAGTGTTTGGCCCTTGGCCTTTGATTGGCGCTGCTACTGTGAGTGAGGCAATAGGCAGGATGCCGGTGGGGAAGGCGGCAGGTGTGTCTGGGTTAACTGCTGAAATGTTGAAGGCCTCAGGAGATACTGGGGTGAGGTTAGTCACTGACCTCATATGATTATATATGAGTGTGTTGTCCCAGATGACTGGCTGAAGAGTGTAACTGTAAATGTGTACAAAGGGAAGGGTAATGTCCTGGAAAAGGGAAATTACAGACATATAAAGCTCTTAGATCAGATAATGAAAGTAATGGAGAGAGTTCTAAAAGGTATGATTAGAGAAAGAGTGAATATTGATGAGATGCAGTTTGGGTTTATGCCAGGCAGGGGGACCACTGATGTCATATTCATTGTTCGACTGCTTCAGGAAAAATATATTGGAAAGAAAAGGGAATTCTATTTTGTTTTTGTTGATTTGGAAAAGGCCTTTGACAGTCCCTTGAGAGGTGATGAAGTGAGCAATGAGAAAGCTAGGGTTGGAAAAGTGACTGGTTAGGGTGGTTATGGCCATGTAAGTGGGTGCTCACACCCAGGTAAGAGTGAATGGAGTTTTGAGTGATGAGTTTTCCCTGAATGTTGGTGTGCATCAGGGGTCAGTTTTGAGTCCCTTGTTTATCATGGTACTTGAAGCCCTCTCACGTGACTTCAGAGGTGGACTCCCGTGTGAGATGTTGTATGTTGATGATTTGGTGTTGATAGCAGAGAATGAAAAGGAGGTGGAGGGAAGATTTAAGAAATGGAGAGATGGTATGGGGCAAAAGGGCTTAAGGGTAAATGCAGATAAAACAAAAGTGATGATATCTAGGGCTGGTGGCGGTACAATCAGAGGAGAGGGAGAGTGGCCATGTGCAGTTTGCCACAAAGGTGTGGGAAGTAATTCCATCTTGTGCAGTGTTTATGATAAATGGGTGCACAAGAGATGTAGTGGTATTAGAGGTAGACTGCGAGATAATGCTGATTTTATGTGTGCGGCGTGTCAGGGAGAGCAGGTGGAGATTGTTAGGCGTGAAAGGATTGAACCTGCTGGCGAGTCTCTTGTGTGTGTGGAAGAGTTTTGTTATTTGGGAGACGTTTTATGTGCCGGAGGTGGGGCTGAAGCTAGCTCGGTTGCTAGGGTGAGAAATGGGTGGAAGAAGTTCAGGGAGCTGTTGCCTCTCCTGACATTGAGAGGACTCTCCTTAAGTGCTAAGGGGTCTTTGTATGCAGCATGTGTTAGGAGTGTGATACTGTATGACAGTGAGACCTGGGCACCAAAGGAAGAGGATATTCGCAGGCTTAAATGTACAGAAATGACAATGATTAGGTGGATGTGCAATGCGTCCCTGCGTGCAAGGCCTGGGGGGGCTGGGTTTACGATAGAAGAGTTGAGAGGTAGGATGGGACTGGAGTGTATTGGTGTTGTGATGAGGAGGGGTAGGCTGAGGTGGTTTGGACATGAGGAGAGGATGGGGGATGATAATTGGGTGCAGAGGGTGAGAAGTGTCAATACTAGGGGCAGACCAAGAAAAACATTGGACTAGGTCATTAACTGTGACCTCCGGGTTAAGGAATTGAACAGGGAGGCTGCCAAAGATCGAGCAGCATGGAGAGCCGCCATTAGGTGACCAAGGCCGACGCATGCAAGCATGCTGGAGCTTTCAAGAACGAAACGAGAGAGAGAGAGAGAGAGAGAGATGGGGAGGAGGGTAAGGGAATTACATTATGCACAGGCACACATCACACCAACAAGCATGCATTTGCAACCATTTTGCACATCATCCATGAAAAATATGCAGAAAATATTCCCATAGGACATTTCTCATTTTGTAACAGTACCCCTTATGAGGTGCATAAGCCTAAGACTAGCCAGCAACAGTTCAAAATATTTAACAGCTGACTGACCTACATACCTGGTGACATCATACAAGATGGAAGCCCTATCTAAAGGAAAGTCACTTACCAGTATTATACGGTACTAGGAACATGAGAGTGCAACTCTTCTACAACCTTATATTGTGGAAGTCTGACATCCCCATGACTGTACAATATCCATCCATCATCCAATCTTATGCCGCCCCATAACGAATGTATGAACTCGGGGCTAGGAAAGTTGGTCCTGACATTTATGATGAGAGTGACCAGCCTCACTCATCCCTGAGTGGCATTATGTGAGCAATAAAACCCAACCATCCCTTGGATATAAACCTACACAAGCACCTTAGGTACCCACTAAACCACCAAGTGCCATAATTTGGTTATACTGTATGGTTACCACCCAGCATAGTAAATGGTTTCCTGGTGTACAGGAAACCATTTGGCTTGTCACTCAGTGTAGAGTCACCCATAGGCAGAAGGAAGAGGAAAGAATGAAGGAAAGACAGAAGAGAGGATAAAGTCCCATAGGCAGAAGAAAGAGGAACGAAGGAAAGATAGAGAGAAAAGGAAGGACTGAAGAGAGGGAAGGGCAGACACCCAATGCAGCACTACATCAAATGAGTGAATGGTGAGCACACCCACCTACCACAAGGCTGTACAATAAATACACAAATATGTAAATAAATACTGTACATACTTTTATATCACACACACAATCAAAACAAAATGACTGGTGGTAGTATATAAGTAGGAGGTGGAATACTATATTTCAAACCTGATTTATGAAGAATGTATAGTGCTGCTTCCTAAGACCTGCAATGACTGGTTCAGAATTCTGAGTGTGTCTGGATACAGACAATGAAATAACCGAGAGAAGGGGACTCCCAAATGAAATGTGATGGTGACTAGAGAAAGACTGCAAGTGGTGGAAGAATAAGAACCTTGAAGGAAGAGAAGAAAGATAATGTGTCAAGGAGTGAAGAGTATTCGCCCATGCAAATAAAAGTACTTATACTCCATTTATCAATGCTTAGGAAAAAAAATAAAAAATAAAAAAATAAAGTCAAGTAGCAAGTTTCAGGACAACAGCATGGAGGGGTGTTTATGTAAACATTAACGTGAGTATTGAACTTGAATTATCCGCCAAATGCAAGTTGCAATTTCCGCTGCTCTTACTCTTTTCACATTAATATCATGCAAGTCTCATCCTCACACCGTACTTTAATGTGGGTAGTATATACCACACTTCCACCCAATCCTCCTGGAGCCTAATACTCTGCCCTCTGTTTCACATCCAGGGCCACCTTTCCTCCTCGAGCCACTCTATTCTCAACTTCCTATGTATATTCTTTCAGTTATGTAGCGAGGTACCTACATTCATTACATGCACTGAAGTACAGTACCTGCATCCATCCCATTGAGTCTCCCTATCATTTGACAACCATAATTTTTACAGCCATTAATTTTCACCCCTTCAATTAAACCACATGATCTTTTTATTCTTCCTAAAAGGTCAGAAGAATGGAAGTCAAGGGTTACGTTGTGATAGGCTGATCGAAAAAAAAACAAGGGTTGAGGCCATAGAGTGCGACCTTAAGGATACAGGACTGAGCTAAGTGAAGAACTGCCATTAGGCAACTAGAGAGTTCATAAACGGTACGAACAATACGATTAACCCGATGATTTCATTACATTTACTGGATCTGTATTTGGTAAAGGCTATATCAGACCTCTGAAATTGGTTAAACTGAATACGGTAATTGGATCAGTGACCACAACCATGCCATTCACATTCACAAAACTGAGTCCAGTATGCACAGACCCCGTTCACCATAAGCATGTGAACAAAACATTTACGCTGATTTTAAATACTGTACTCCTACTTTCACCATTCATCACTAGCCCCATTATTTCACAACTCTTAGTTTTTTGTTCTAATTTTAAACTATCCCCATCCATACATACAATGAACAACCATGGGGACATCACACACCTACACATGCTTCATGTTCATAAAACTCTTTGATCATTCAAGTTTTATCACCAGCACCAGAATTATGCAATCATATTGTTTTGAAGGCTCCAACATGCTTGCACATATCGGCCTCAGTCACCTAATGGAAGCTTTCTATGCTGCTCGATCTCTGGCAGCTTCCCTATCCAGTCCCTTATCCTTGAGGTCACACTAAATGACCTCATCCCAGGTCTTTTTTGGTCTACCTCTCACAATCCTACCCCTAACATTAACACTTCTCACTTTCTGCACCCAATTATCATCCCCCATCCTCTCTACATGCCCAAACCACCTCAATCTACCTCTCCTCATCACACCACCAATACAATCCAGTCCCATCCTACCTCTCAACTCTTTCACAGTAAACCTAGTCCCCCCAGGCCTTACACTTGGGGATGCACTACACATCCACCTAATCATTGCCATTTCTGTTCATTTGAGCCTGTAAATATCCTCTTCCTTTACTGCCGAGGTCTCACTACCATACAGCATTACACTCCTAACACATGCCATATACAAAGGTCCCTTAGCAAGGAGGGAGAACCCTCACAATGTCAGGAGAGGCAACAACTCCCTGAACTTCTTCCAACCACTCCTCACCTTCCATAATTCTTTTCTGACTTTTTATTAGATTAGATGATGATTATGATGATGATGTAATGACATTTTTCGATACAGTACTCCTTAAATAACCACTCAATCACATTTACCACCAGACAATTGCATTCAGCCCAAAGAAACCATTTATTCTTGCTGCTACCAGATGACTATTCTGTCAGTTTATCCTGCTAGCAGAGGAGTTAGTAAGATCCCCACCAGATCTCTCCTGACCTGAATAAAACTACATACATATACAAAAAGCAAAATTCTTGGGGTACCAAGAAGACCTTTGGAGTGAGGGGCTAATTACAGTAAATTCTTCAAATGCTGGAAGTGCTTTACCTCTCAGTCAACCTACAAGTGGTCATTCAAGTGTTACTTAGCTACCCTCCCTAACACTACCCTGGAATTGTGGCGCCTCTTACTCCCTGCCACTTCTCTCCTTTCACCACCACCAAGTAGTCTACATTGAAATGTTAGTACAATACAAGAATGCCATAGCTATTTCCATCAACCTACAAGTGGTCATTCAAGGGTTAGTCTACTATCCTCCCTAACACTACCCCAGGACTGCTGACTTCTCTCCCACCTCTCATTGCCTGCCAATCCTTTCCTTCCCCAACTTCACCAAAAAGTAGTATGTAGAAAGTTTCCTTCTCAACCTGTTGTGGGAATGGAATACAATAATAAGCATAAGTACAAAACTAATATATTTTATAAGCAGTCATATTATCCAACAATTTTAAAAGCACAATAACAAAAATGAGTTTCTCTGGTGTACAACATAAATGACATACTGTACTAGGTAAAAGACTGGTCCAATTATATGAGGTGCGACTGTTACACGAGTATCTACAAACTGTTCATAAATAACTACAGAACTGCTCTACCTTACTCTACATTTATATACAAATATTTTCAGGTACTGTATAATCTATACAGTATCTCTCCTCATTTCAAACTTACAACACACACACAGCTACAAACATTCTTAGAACTTCAGTGCACTGAGCTCTGCTTATGATTACACAAAAACAGTTCAGGTGACACTGGAATGGGAACAACTCTAAAACACAAAATCTGCACTCATAAGTTTCCTGTAGCACAGCCAATGCCACCATAAGCATGTCTCAACTTGTAAGTTTATACAATTGCCCTAAAAAGTGACGGAAGAGTATCCAGAAGTTATCGGTCAGAGACGATGCACATACTCCTCCTTATATCTTTACAAGGTGAAACCTATGTAAAATTGCAACAGAAAACAATAAATGCCAAACATTTTAAAATTGTAGGAAGCAATGCGTTTGTTACAATAACAGGAAATCCTAAATGGAACTAACTGAAATTTCAGAACTATCGATCAGGGACAGACACGAATAATTTGCGGAGTTCATGTTAAGTATGGTAACATGCAATAATTTTTAGTAGTGTAAGACTGAAAAAAAAGAGATCAATAAACAAATAAAATGAGCCATTATTATTTATAAAATAATTCCACTTACAATACTTTGGAATAATTTAAAGTAACTTATTTCTGTTTTTGTTTTCTCCATGGACGACAACAGAAAGCGGGAAAGCGGCATAAGTTAGTAGGACTATTTTAAATGGTTCGATCAACAAGCACAACAGGAGCAGGTGTGTGGAGTCGGAGTTGAGGAGTCAAATACTCTTGGCTGGAGTCAGAATCAGTAAAAATATCTCAGAGTCCAACTCTTTTACGTGATCAATTCTCGTGTAAAGTACTGTACTTGGGTGCACTGCTAGGCCAGTTATGCCACTTCATAGGAAATTCCCACAAATTTGTAGGAGAAATTAGCTTTTGTGGGAGCTCTTGTGGGGGGACATTTCAAGCAAGCCATTTGTGGGATGTTTTTGTGGGAATATTGATTTAACGTGATTTTTTTCTGTGGAAATGTTATATTTCATGCTGTTTCACATGAATTAATATGTAGATCATTGAGATAAGTTACTAGACGATGTCATACAAGACGTATCCAATGACACGTGATACATCCTGTCCTGTACCAGACGAGTCTGATTCCTGTAGTATGTAGCTGTACGCAGTAATGCAGTATGCCTACTACTGTACTGCAGAAGGAGGGGAGGGGGAGGGGGGTGGAGTCAGAGTCAGAGTCGCAACCTTAAAATTTCCTGGAGTCAGAGTCGCAACCTTAAAATTTCCTGGAGTCAGAGTCGCAACCTTAAAATTTCCTGGAGTCAGAGTCGGAATTTTAAAAATCAGACTCCACACCCATGGACAGAAGACAACTTTTACTCAAAGACATGCAGTTATTACACTGCATTTGGCCAGTCTTCCAATAAGAAAAATCTCTTGAAGAATTAATATATGCCAGCGAATGACATATAAAGAACCTTGGAAACCTGCCGAGAGTCGGAGCTACTTGGAGAATGTCTACGTGTGTCATAGCCTAGTATCCTCAGTGCATAAACGATTGGCAAGAATAATAAAATGCAGAGGTTCATAATCAGTTCAATGATTTCAAAACTTTGAAATCAGCATTTTCAGTTAACCAAGATGTAGCAGTTTATTTAAAATGAAAGATGTTACAGATTAAAAGATGTAGCAGTACAGTATATGCTTTTGGACTGCAAGAGTTTATACTCATAAAATCATGTTTTGGTCCTCCTTACTGCCTAATGTTAGAGAAATGGGTAAAATCTGCCATACCTCTTTACGACTGATAATGAGTAAGCATCACTGGGAATAAAGTAACTAATAATAATTATAAGCAAGAAGACAAGGAATTAAAGGCATGATGGTTTTGCTGCTACCGCAGATAGAGTATTACTCGTATTACTAAGAACAGTTTTGTTGTTGCGGCACCTTTATTGTTGCTATATCATCACCACAGTATTTGAAAATAAGGTAGTGTATTGCAGTCACAAGAATTTTCTTTAACCAGTCTTCAAAACTAGAGCATTTGTATTTGAAAGCCTGGGAAGCAAATACACCAAGAACACAGGATTATACTACTTGCCGCGAGCAGAGTAATACATTACACATTCATTCAAGTCGGGAAATGCATCTTAGTGTTAACTTAATATATCACTGCCTCATGTTACTCATTTTACATAATTTTTAGCGAGCCATATATTTTATATGATGTGAAATGACGAAGGCGCATAATTTTTATCGTATATTCACTAAGTTTTCATTGAATGTATGCCAGTGCTAAGTGACTAAACCAATCTAAAACTCTGCCATCACTTCTTGGGGTGACTGTACAATTCTGCCACTGTTTGTTTGTACACATACACAAACATAAATCAGTTCTTACCATTTTGTCAACTGTTTGCACACAAAAATAAACATCAAATACCAAACACATTCAAACTCAGTACAAATTTGTACATATGCATTGCATGCACACCAGACTTATGCACAATAATCGCAACCACACAAGTATATGAGATCCACAAACACTAACAGTATGTAGAGACTCCATTGCCTAATGTCTTCATGAGTGTGTAGCAATCCTGGAGGCGACGCTTGTCTCCAATCTTCTCAAGTGTCTTTGCAGCCTCAGCCAGCATGCCAGCACGCTCCCCTGGCGATGACAACAGCGGGGATGGCAGGTGACGACACGCCAGCATTAACGCTGCAGCATGTTCACGGTCACCACTAAAGTGTTCCAGCTTTTTATCTGTAACATACAAGAAATGTTACACATATCAAACTGCAGTTAAGTAATAATATCCCAGACCTATTCCATCCTTCCATCATCATCATCATCATCTAATCCTGCACTGCCCCATGAGGAGGGTAGGAGCCTAGGGCTAGGCAAGTCAGTCGTGACATTTAAGATGAGAGTGACCAGCCTCACTTATCTGAGTGGCATTATGTGAGCAATAAACCCCAACCACCCCTTGGATATAAACCTACACAGGTTCAATCCGATTGGAGTGCCCTAATTACCCACTAAACATCCATCCATCCATTATCCAATCATTCGTTGTCCCAAGAGGAGCGCAGAAGCCCGGGGCTAGGCAAATTGGTCCTGACATTTAAGATGAGAGTGACCAGCCTCACTCACCCCTGAGTGACATTACATGACCAATAAACCCCAATCACCCCTTGGATATAAACCTACAAAGGCTCAATCCGATTGGAGCCCCTTAATTACCCACTAAACCATCAGGTTACTACCCAGCATAGTAAATGGTTTCCTGGTGTACAGGAAACCATCTGGCTTGTCACTCAGTGTAGAGTCACCAGAAGGAAGAGGAACGAATGAAAGAAAGACAGACAGAAGAGGATGGAAGGAAAGAGGAAAGGACAGACACCCGAGAGCAGCACTACATCAAGTGAGTGGATGGTGAGTGCTCCCACCTACCACCACCCACTAAACATCATCTACTTAATCCCTGATTATTCCAGTCAGAGCATATGGGTCAAGGGCTATGCTATTCAGCCCAGAAACTGAAAATGGGTGACAAATTGCTCATACTCAAGAGGCATTCTGGGATCAATAAATTACAACCCCTTGAATTCTGACCCTTATGGGCCACATCCAGCTGGAGTGTTTAAACAAACCATCATATGTCTACTTATTGCCCATATCATACCACCTAGTGTAATAAATGGCTTCCTAGCTCATCACTTGGTGATGTGATATGAACCCTTGACCCTAGCTGCAGATGACAAAATTGCTTGGATAGCAAAATAAATTTGTAACACAGGCCTACTTACATACATCATCTAATCCTGTGTTGGTCCATGAGGAGCATAGAAGCCTGGGGCTAGGCTAGTTGGTCTTGACATTTAAGATGAGAGTGACCAACCTCACTCATCCCTGAGTGGAATTACATGAGCAATAACCCTAATTATAAACAAGCAAGTAAACCATAAGATTCCAAAAATTAAGGGTTAAGGACTTAGTAGAGGTGCTAATCTTTGCTGTAGAAAATCAACAATCGAGAGAAAGGGTGATCAGGAATGGCAGGTGAGATATACAGGTACAGTAAACCCTTCACAAGTCGAACTATATGGGGCTCTACCCTAGTTCGAATTACCGAATTTTCCATCTCACCGAATTTTCACCCCAAAAAATTGCCTAGACAATACCTATTACTTGTCCTTTCAACACAATATTAAAGGAGCATATAGCCTATAAATAAATAAGTTATGACAAAAAACAATTTAGTGCATTTGATATACCTTTAACCCCTTCAGTGCTGGGTGTATTTTCATTCTGTTCTTGCTGCCACCAGACGATTTTAGTCAGTGTAGGTTGGATCTGTGGAAGTGCACGGGTTGGTACAGCCTTCGTTAGCCCCTTCAGTACATGAGTCCAGTCCTGAGTGCCATAAAATCGGCTGGAGGAAGTGTACATAAAGTAGAAATAGACGTCATAGTACTGAAGTGGTTAATTGGTAGAAAATCATTCACAGAGGCAGTACAGACCATCGGCAGCGTGTGTTGGAGATGGATTTTCACCCCCCCAAATTGCAAAAACAATACTTATTACTTGTCTTTTTAACACTAAAGTAAAGGAGCATATACAGTGTATAAATTAATAAAGACAAAAAAGAAAGAATTCAGTGCACATAATTTGCCTTTCGTTAGAGGCAGTAGATTAGTCGGCAGTTTGTTTTGTTTTGGAGACGGAGGTGTGAGTTCACACTTTAACGTAAATTCTAAACAGTACCCAGTATTTATTTCACTCTACATTAAGAACTAAACTTAAATGTAATCATTGTAACAGACTGCAATGTAACACTTTCAGTAATAATAGTACCGAACTTTAATCATGATCACTTAACACTAAGTCACACACGCACATTTTTTTTTTTTTTAGCTTCATTCCTTTACAACTAGAGGTGCCAGTATCACTTCTTTTAAGCTTTGAACCTTCCATGGCAAGACAGAAGGCAAAAGGAGAGCACTGCTCAGCACTACATGACAGTAAGAATGGCGCAACTACAGTCTCCAAAAGCAAGCAGCAGACTGGCGCCACACGTCCACCTGGCACCATTTATTCCCCTACCTCCGTATTTCAGCCTACTTACATACGTGGTCTTGGCCTGAAGATTCTGTCATCTAATAGTTTGACTTGTGAAGGGTTTACTGTACTTCTATTAATTTCAGTGATAAGGCAACTCCTTCAATACAGTGCATTTATTTTAACCTATCACTCTCATCTTAAATGTCAGGAAGACCTTGCCTTGCCCTGGGCTACTACGCTCATCATGGGGCAACATAGGATTGGATGATGGATGGATGGATAAAGATCCCTAACCCCTCACAGCTCTCCTAGCCAAGTGTAGAGTGTAGTCACGATTGGAGGGTCGATGCAACTAATAACCAAGGACTTATTCCTCTGTCAACCTAGACTCGTAAAAAATAAAGCAACAGTGACTTAAGTCGTGGGAATGACCCAATGTTCACAAGTCAAAAATAGACTATGCAGTGCATTTACTCCAATCTGACTAAGATCCCTAGCCCCTTTCAGCTTGGTTGGCTAAGTGTGGTCAGATAAGCCCATTAACCTAGAAACCAATGAAAATTCAATCCTAAAGGACTTGGTGGAGGTACTAACCCTTGCCACAGATAACAGAAGGTCGAGTGGAACGGTGTCTGAGGGAGCGGTCCAACAACTGCTGTGTGCGGGCCGGTGAAGCTCCAGCCATCATACGCAGCGTAGCCTCATGAAGGAACACCCGTGCCAGCACACCCTATCATAAATATCAGTCATCATTAACATGGTTACATATTACTAACCAAGGGAACTCATTCCTACCTCGAAACCATGACTCGCTGAATATCGTGCAACCATGGTTTATGTTACATGTGTGGCCCAGTTCCATCAGGAAAAAAAACAATTGTAAACAGCATCACAATAATTACCGGGTATGCATATAACATATCAACTACATGTAGCAGCATGTAAGCTATGCATAAGGGTGGATTGGTAGAGGGGGCTGATTAACAAACATGTAAAATAAACAAAATAAATATAACAACAGTACAACTTGTAAATTTCACAGTAGTGCTACAGCTAACTTCAGTAGTAATAAAGGCTCATCTGGATGTGAACCTGGTGGACTGCAGGCTGAAGTTGCCCTTTTCCAGCAGTCACCATCCACTTTCCAGATAATGGGGAGGGAACTGAGGAACATTTAGACAACCAGGCAGCTGAGCGGCCTGACAATATTGGTGCCACAACATGAAGGCACTCCTCACCAGCACCTTGTTAACTTCAGCATCATGTAAACATCCTTACACCCACTGACGTACTGGGCAATGATGAAGGAGACGCCTGAGTAGAGCCAAGTCGTGTCTGAATCCCTTCAACACTTCTGGATGAGCCACTCGGACTGCATCGCAGTCTGGTCCTCCCTCCCTTTCATTCTCCCACAACACACCACGCACACCCAGCACCCAATCAACCACCAGCAGCTGTACACTCTGTTGACAAAGAAGTAATATGATTATAGTTTCCTCTGTGTCCCAAGTGTCTACCAGCTGCTGTACACTGTCAACAAAAACCTCTATGGCATTAGCGTCCTCGTGTTCAAGTCTCTACAAGCAGCTGTGCACTCTGTTGGCATGAAAATAATAGGGCTATAATTTCTATCAGTCTCTTCCATCTTGGCTTAGTATGGTCAAGGACATCTTATTTAATAGGTTACAGTATGCATATTCATAATTTACTGCAAATGACAACATGGTTCAAACAAATACTTCACTCACATGGCTATGTACATTTTAAAAATATTATACATCTCTGGCAAAAAATGCGATAATAATACTATGCTTTACCATAAAAACTCTTATGTTTAGTACACAAAAGCCCAAAGCAATAAACAAAAAATTAATGGGATGAAGCTCTAAACAATAAACAACAACCTAATAAAAATACAGACCAACTCAGATCTACTGGGATACACATCCAGGAGAAAAGAAGCCACAAGCATGATCTCCCTCAATCCTGTGACATGAGAGGCTTGCATTGTTTGTGCTGGAAGGTGAAGTCATTCATTCCTACCCTAATACAAATGGCCATATTCAAGTAAGATTAGGAGGCATTCCAGGACCTCTTCCTTAACACCATGAGTCTGAGTGACATCCACTCACTCAATGTAGTGCTGCTCTCAGGTGACTGTCCTTTCCTTCCTCTTCTGTTGTTCTTTCCTTCTTTCTTTCCTAATCCTGCTGTCTATGGGTGACTACACTGAGTGACAAGCCAAATGGTTTCCTGTACACCAGGAAACCATTTACTACACTGAGTGGTAACCATATAATCAAATTATGGCACCTGGTGGTTTAGTGGGTAATTAAGGTGCTCCAGCCAGATTCAGCCTGTGTAGGTTTATATCCAAGGGGTGGTTGGGATTTACTGTTCATGTAATGCCACTCAGGATCAAGGTGCCTAGCCCTGGGCTCCTACACTCCTCATGGGGCAACACAGGATTGGATGATGTATGTATAAATGTATTCTTGCTTCTACCTGGTGAACGAATTCAATTTGCGAGAGCTCACTAGCAGGAATCAACAAAGACTATATCTAACCCTCCAGTAAAAAGTCAATCAAGCTGAACAAATCATCTAGAGAAAGTAAGAATAACATCCAAAAGGCATCCCTGAACTGAAGGCATTAATGATTCAGCATATTATCTACTTGATCATATGTTACTTATTTGTCATTCAAATATGACCTAGACTGCTTAACCTTTCACTAAAATAAGCCTCCTGTAAGGGTAAGTGGAGATTATTCAAATCATTCAACCTCAAAGCCTTTCCTAAGCTGAAAGCAATCACCTAAAGGTAGCAAAATTAAAAGAAAAACTGACATCACACCTAAGGGGTTAAATGACACAAAGGATTATTCCAGATGCATGCAAAATCTAAAATAATAAGAGGTGCTTGAGATTCTCCTTAGTTGACAATAATATTGGTCCAGAGAGGGCGGGGCTAGTTTCCAGAGACAATACTGTTATGGCACAAAGAGGAAGGGACAAATTTCCAGCCCTTCAATCCCCAAAAAATGAGAATGTGAGTTAGTGTCCTTCTCCACTATCTCAATGATAAAAACACACTGGTAAGTTCTGAACTGGCTACATGACACTACCCTATATAACTCTTATGGTGTGATGGGAAATCTGATAAGCAATGTCTCATCTTACAAACGAAGTGATATAATGGTAGTATGATTCCACTTTCTTTATATTAGAAAAATAGTAAACCACCATACTGACCCAATTTCCTACATAAGAAAACAGGAGTGTTATGATCCCGGAAGACTCAAAGCGTGGCCACAAAAGCTTAAGTATCACACAGGATGCAAAGTGAAATGGGTCAAATAGTCAACCATGCACTGTTCAAGTATACAAGCCATTTTGCTACTGAGAGAGAGAGAGAGAGAGAGAGAGAG
>JAGKTI010007643.1:25078-36182 GCA_018397915.1 Birgus latro
ACCCCATTAACTCGTAAAACTGCTAACTTGTGGAGGGTTGGAACCCAATTACCAAGAGTTAAATGGGTTCACTGTATACATACTGTGGTAGGTGGGGGCACTCATCATCCATTCACTCAATGTAGTGCTGCTTTGGGTGTCTGCCCTTTCTTCTCTTCCATCCTTCCTCTTCTGTCTTTCCTTCATTCTTTCCTCTTTCTTCTGCCTACAGGTGATTTTACACTCCCTCTTCTGTCTCTCTTTCCTTCATTCTTTCCTCTTCCTTCTGCCTATGGGTGACTCGACACTGAGTGACAAGCCAAATGGTTTCCTGAACACTAGGAAACCATTTACTATGCTGGGTGGTAACCATATAACCAAATTATGGTGCCTGGTGCTTTAGTGGGCAAATACAGTGCTCCAATCAGATTAAGCCTGTGTAGGTTTATATCCAACAGATGGTTGAGGTTTATTACTCACATAATGCCACTCAAGGATGAGTGAAGCTGGTCACTCATCTTAAATGTCTGGACCAACCTGCCTACCCCCAGGTTCCTACGCTCCTCATGGGGAAACATAGGATTGGATGATGGAATAGATAGATACAAATATATATAAGGTTGTCAACAAAAACTGTTATCAAGTTTGAATAACTTAGATAAAGGCACTGATAATATATGCATTACAAATATACTCTTTTCTACATTTACTCTCGTGCCTTGAGAGTGAATGTAGAAAAGAGTAAAGTGATGGTCATTGAGAGAGAAGGTGACTCCCAGTGCAATGTTACAGTGAACAGAGGGAAATTGGAATTGGTGACTGTTCAAATACTTGTGTACAGTGATAGAAGAGAGGAAAATGTGCAAAAGAAGTGAAAAGTAGAGTGACACAAGGAAGGAAAGTAGCTGGTGCAATGAAGGCCTTTATAAGAAACAAGAGGCTTGTGTGCTGCAGCTGCATGAGGCTTACATGAAGGAGTGTTAGTGCCAACTTTAACATGGATGAACCTATGGTGTGGCATGAAAATTAAAAGTCAAGAATAAAAGCAGTAGAGATGGGACTGCTGAGGAACGTATGTGGAGTACAGAGAGTGGATAGGATACGAAATAATGTGATTCATGAAAGATGTGGAGTGAAGAAGTCGGTGAACACCAGAATCGAAGAAAGTGTACTGAGATTGTATGGTCATATGGAATGAAAGGATAACAAGAGAGTACTGAAAAAGGTATATCTGAGCAAACTTGAAGGAGGGAGGAGGCGAGCCAGGCCAAGGAGAATGTGGAGAGATATGGTGGATGAGTGTTTGTGGAAGAGAGGTTTGGAAGTCGGTGAGACTAGGGAACTGACAAGAAATCGAGCTGGTTGGATGAATGTTGTGAGGGGAAGTGCATGATCAGGGATTTGGCACCCCTTTTAACGTGGCAGCATCCGGACTGACTCTGTCAGATACATGTACGTGAAGCTACAGAACATGGTGATGTTTTGGCGTATCCAACAGAGCCAGGATTTCGGAGGCCTGAATGATGACTGAATGAGCCCATTGGACTGGGCAAATTTGGGCTGTCTGGACACTGCTACTCCTCACCCTGCCCTAGGATGGGAAAGGAGGTCTGGATGATGATGATGAAAAAATATATTCTGATTTGTGAAATTCCTAAGTGACTAAAATCTCAAGCCAATGCTGACAACATTCAGCCTATAAGTGCCTTCTTGTTCCATATGGGTTAACAACAACACTCAAATGAGATCTTTCTAATTTTATACTTATAAATGAGAGGCTTTACTTCAGCTCAGGCAACTCAACAGACTAGGGGAGTCCGATATAGCCTTCACTACCCCCTGAGTGCTGAAAGCTTTCCCTAGAGCTGAATATTATCTATGGAGGAGGAGGGGGATCTAAGGGTAAGGATTTAAATAAGTTACCTCATCTCGAGCTGCAAACGCAAGGGTGGAGGATGGAGGGTATGTGTCATTAAGCAGTTTGATGTAGTCCAGCACATCTGAAGTCTTTGTGCGTCGCCCAACCTCATCCCCATCCTCAGCCTTGTCCCCAGGATTCATCAAAGTGGAGATGGCTAGCTCTATCAGGTGCTCTCTGTAATATCATCAGCATATTTACCACTATATTAAAATCAGGTTGGACTTGCTCTAAATGCTCTATGGAATACAATGATCATTCTAACTTTAATTCCCATTAAGTTAAAATGGAGAAGGGAGGATCCATAAATACAAATACACAGTACAAATGCAGAATTGTGAACAATTCCCAGCACACAAAATAATTTACCAATTTACTACCCAACCCCATACCCCACCAATACTCTAATGTATCCAACTATCCATCATCCAGTCCTACGTCGCCCCATAAGAAGTGTAGGAGCCCGGGGCTAGGCAAGTTGGTCCTGACATTTAAGATGAGAGTGACCAGCCTCACTCATCCCTGAGTAAGTAATGAATCCCACCTATCCCTTGGATATAAACCTTCACCGGCTCAATCCGACTTGAGTGCTGTAATTACCCACTAAACCACCAGGCGCCATAATTTGGTTATATGATTACCACCCAGCATAGTAAATGATCTCTTGGTGTACTGGAAACCATTTGGCTAATCTAATGTAATAAGTATACAATAACTTACGATGCATACCATGACAAAACTGTAGTTTCTCATCCCATCCTTATCCTTATTTCACCTGTCCACAATTACATTCAAGTACATTTCTCTCAGAAGCAAATATAATAAAAAGGATGATACAGCCCAAATTTGCTTAAAGTGAGATGTGTGGAGGACAAGTGCTCCTCTGACTGAAACAACTAAAAGCTTATGCTTCAAAAAGTATACTGAATCAAAAACAATTCTAAACAAGTAAGAGTTACTGGTTCATCAGTGACTTAATAATGAAAGGACAACAGGACTATTTGTACAGGCTCTATCAACAAGTTACTTCAGTTACCTGTACAGGAGGAGGAGGTAGGATAGTGGGTCAGCCTTGTCTGTGAGTTGTGTAAACATGGACTTGCGATTAGCATCATAGGACCATTTGTGAGAGACAAAGAACCGTTTTCCCGAGGGAGTGAACAGCCACTTGATGCCATTTGAGGATCCTCCTTTCTGCTCTATCCTTGCTCTGATGCGCTCAGACCGACTCAGCAAAAGACGGGCCAACCAGCGGCACCTCTCTGGCAAGCTCTCCTTCACACGCAGTGCACATGACACCAGCATCTCTGCCATAGTGCTGCCTGGGGAATGAAGGGGAGTGAGAGAAATCACCATTAAACCAAGTTTTAAACTTACACATCAAACATCCAGTTCAATATAACGCATCAAACCCTAAATAATAGTCCAAAAATTTAACAGGCAAACAAACACATATATAAGCACAATTTATCCAAATTGCACTCACATCACTTCTAAAGGTACAGTACCTCTGTTGACCCCCTTGAGACTGAGGATGTCTAACATTTTTCCAATCTCCAACAATTCTACTTATGGTAATTTAGGGAAGACCTCTTGCATCAACAGGCTGATTAAGTCTGCATCTAACCCTCCTCTTTGGACAATCTAAAGCTTAACTGTACTGTCTGGAGGAAGAAAGAATGCAATGACATCCACAATCCTAAAGGGCTAAAGAAACTGCTGGCATTAATCTCTCCAACTGAAAGCTATGTAATGGCTTACCTGGAAAGGACCCACTCTCAGCCAGATTGATGGAGGTGAGGGCAAGGTAGAGGCCAAGGAGGTGCGAAGTGTCTTGCGTGTGGCCCATCAGGTGCAGCTGGTGGAGTCGGTGGTACACGCGGGCACATTCGCTCACACCATCACGCACTTCATCTCGCAATGACCTAGTGGAAAAATGAGTTTAGATCAAAGGTTACTATGTTTAAACAGGAAGTACAATAGTACCCTCAGATATTTCATCTCACCATGGCAGTGGAAGCAAGGGCTCAGTTGAGTGGTTATATTATTTATGCAAAATTCATATGAACTTGTTTCATTTTGTTTATAAAGGCTCCAACATGCTTGCAGGCATCGGATTTGTCACCTAGTGGTGGCTCTCCATGCTACTCGATCTCTGGCAGCCTCCCTATTCAGTACCTTATCCCTAAGGTCAAACTCAATGACCTCATGCAAGGTCTTCTTCAGTCTGCCCCTCGCAACCCTACCCCTAATGTTAACACTTCTCATTTTTTGTACCCAACTGTCATCCCCCATCCTCTCCACATGCACAAACCATCCCAATCTACCCCTCTTCATCACAGCACCAATACACTCCAGTCCCATCCTACCTTTTCACTCTTCTATCACAGACTTCATCTTGCAATGACTTAGCAGTTGCAAAGGTCTGGAAGAGAGGGTACAACAACCTTATGGTATGTATTTCATCTTGCAAGAACCTGGTGGAAGCAAGGAGTTAGCCAAGAGGTGACAATATTTATGCAATACTCTCAAGCACATCTTTCAAGAACCTTGTGGGAGCAAGGGTTTACCTGAGGTTACAATATTTATGCAAGCAAATAAGTGCCAAATAGAAACAAAAGTTGATGAAAAAGTACACCAAGACGATGATGTGACAGTATGAAAGAATGGTAAGTCCACAGTACATGTTAAAGGTCAGTGCCAAGTTGAACTGAAATGGCAAAAGTGAAAATACAAAATAAATAAAAGATCTACAATGTTGCTCAAAGGAGACATATATAGACAAAGAAAAACTGATAGACAGAGACAAGAGTAAACACACAACACTCACTGGTGTAGGAAAAGTCCACCTGCATACTTGGCCAGCCATGTGCCAACATGGAGGCGCTGTAGCACCTGTCGGGTCCACTGCCACATCACACCAATCACCTTCTCCACGAATGAGCCAGGCAGAGGCCGACCAACTGCCGCCAGTGCTAAACCATACTGATGGCTTGCACGGCTGTAGCTTCCCTGTGGAGGTCGTGCCACAGATAACATACATAATAAATTACATAAGAATAATGCCACCAGTGTGGACCATGGTACACCTCTTCCATGGACTGGATGCTAAAACCATGTGCTATAACCAACCATTTACTTCCCAACAGTTGAAACTTTCTGCGTTTTTCTTAATATCTTAACCTTCCTACCTGGACACTACCAACAGTTTTGCAACAACTATGCTTGCCTGTTTCATTTCTGGATCCTACCAACTCATTTGGTAAGTGGGAAACTAAAGAGTTCAAATGATATTCTTCTGAACTAAATAAAGATGACTAACATTTTCAAAAGACCGCTGGCCAACCTCTGGCCATCCTTACCTTAGCCATGTCCAGATCTGCCTGTTTGCGATGACGCCAGAATGTGTCAGCTGTGACATCCTTCATCAACACGGGCTCTCCATACACAAACACCCTCACCAACACCACTGCCACCGTCACCACATTTACCAACCACACTAGGGCAGACGAACACACCAACTGACGCAGTGAAAACATTCCTGGCGAAGTAAATAAGACTGAATGAAAAGATGGAAAAACATCATCATCATCATCCAGACCTCCTTTCCCACCCTAGGGCTGGGTGAGGAGTGGCAACATCCAGACAGCCCAAGTTTGCCCTCTTCAAGGGACCACACTTCCATTCACTCATCATTCAAGCCCCCAGAATCCTGGCTCTATCTGATATATCAAAAACTTTGACCACACTCTGTAGCTTCACATAAACAAATGAAGGAATTTATGTATAGATGGATGAATGAAGCTGGATAGACGAATGAATGACAAGTTGGCTCTAGGGAACAGATTTAAGGTACCAGAGTCACAGTAAGTTTTGTGCCATCTTCCTTTGTTTACTTCATCACTCTCACTACCAAAAACAAATAGGGTTGGCAAGATCTAGAAACATGAATGCAAATACAGAACAATACAGCTATGAGGGAAAAAAAAAAAAATCCAGTGACAATGCATAAAACTTTGAAGCAAGGCTTAAACAAGAATTGCCAATTTCCTTCAGTACTGTTATTGGTTCTATCCTCATCATCCAGACCCTTCCCACCCTGAGGCAGGTGAGGAGTAGCTGTGTCCAGATGGCCAATGCTTGCCGAATTCATTGGGCCACGCTTCCGATCATCATTCAAGCCCACGGAATCCTGACTCCATCTGACAGACCAAAGGGTTTCCACCACATTCTGTAGCTTTGCACATACCTATCTGATTGAGTCAATCCAAATGCTGTCACGTTAAAAAGGGGTGCCAAATCCCTGGTCATACACTTCTCTGTCCTCACTCCACATCTTTCACAAATCACATTATTCCATAGCCTATCCACTTTCTGTACTCCACATACAGTACATTACTCAACAGTCCCATCTCCACTGCTCTTACTCTTGACTTTTCATTTTCATGTCACACCATAGTCTCACACTCGAATGTTAGAGTTGGCAATAACAATCAATCGTGTAAGCCTTGTGCAGCAGCAACACTCAAGCCTCTGTTTCTTAGCAAGGCCTTCACAGCACCAGCTACTTTCCTTCCATGTGTCGTCTTTCCAGGTCTTCTGCACACTTCCCTCTCTTTTCTATCACTGTACCCAGGTATTTGAATTCTCTCACTAATTCCAGTCTCTCTCCATTCACTGGAACATCAAACTGGGAGTCACCTCTCAATAACCATCATTTTATGCATCATCATCATCATCTGGATCTCCTATCCCACCCTAGGGCAGGGTGAGGAGTAGCAACATCCAGACAGCCACTTTATTCTTTTCTACATTTACTCTCAAGGCACGATGCTCATAGACATCTACAAATCTCTCCACTAGTCTACCAAGCTCTTGTCCAGTATTTGTAAGCAGTACTGCATCATCAGAATACATCAAATTTGAGATATTCCATCCATCACCATTCATTACCAACACCACTCCTCTTTCAATTGCTTGTATTTTTACTTCCCTCATCACCCCATCCATATATATATAGAACAACCATGGAGACATCACACAACCTTGTCGCACACCAACAATGATCGTAAACCATTCACTTAGATGCCCATTTACCCTTACATATGCTTCACTACCATCATAAAAGCTCTTAACAGCACCTAGCAGCTTACCATTTACACTGTACGTATGTAAAACCTTCCACAATCTTTCTCTGTTTACTTGTCATATGCTTTTCCCAGATCCATAAATGCCATACTGGTAAACACCTTATAGTCCTTCTCACAAGCTTTCTCCACTATGTCTCCTTGCAAATATTTGATCTAAACATCCTCTGCCACTCCTAAAGCCACTGTGTCCATCACTCACTAGCCCTTCTCATATCTCTCTTACTTTATAATAATTCCTACATAAACCTTCCCTACAACACTCAATAGACTTATGCCACGATAATTCTTGCACTCACTTCGCTCACCTTTATTCTTGTACGGAGGTACTATCGCAGCCTTTTCCCACCCTAGTGGCACAGTTTCTCATCCATGCCTTCTTACATATTTCCAACAAGCACTTCATTCTATTCTCTCCACTATACTTAATTATCTCTGCATGCACCACATTAGTTCTAAACTTATGTTTTTCTACTCTTGTCAGCTTGTACTGTACCAAACATGCTTTCCTACCTAATTTCAGATCCTACCAACTGCTTAGTGGCAACATGGGTTTGGATGGTGACAATGTACTACTGTAATACAATGCTCTCCAACAGCAGAACTGAAATACAGTGCTCTCCAACACCCACCATCTCCTTCTGTTGCATCCTCCAGTATGGTCCTGCCTGGTACCTCAGAGGCAGCCGAGGTGAAGGTAGGCATAGCACGGCGAGCGAAGAGACCAAGTGGGTTGAAGGCCAGGATAGCCAGCAAGAAGACACAGAGCACCATGCGAGAGCCCTCCCCTATGTTGCGAGTCAAGGCCAGGTGGTAAGGTGGACTGCTGGCTGCAGATGCTAACTCCTGTGTAGATTACAGTGAACATTAGTGATGATAGTGTGTCAAAACTTTTACAATAACATTACCTAAACTTCCAGTTTTCTTGTCAACAGAAAACTGTGCTATAAAACACAGCAGGCTCCAATTTCTGTATTGGAATACGTCAAATTACTGATGTTTCCACACAGCTACCAATCAAGTACCGACCTTAAACTATCAACAGATACAGTTAGTCTGTTACAAAGCTCACTAGTGACCAATGAAAAGACAAATGGTAACAGCAACACAATATAATGAACCTTCTCACTGAAGCAGTTTTCAGTTACCACAGAACCCAACCAACAGGCAATCAAACCCACCCTACGCAACTCACAAGTTCATTCTGATATTCAAGTACTCTACCATACTAAAACCTTACGTACATACAGTAACTACATCAAGAACATTATCCCATTCACAAACCTAAGAATATCAAATTTCCACACACCCCACTACCATAAATGAATACTCTTTTGTGTCCAGTCCCCCTCCTCTCAGTTGCCAAATACACTCACCTCTTCCTTTACTTCCATTTTGCCAGCCCTGGGTGAAACCGGCGGAGAGGAATCCGAGAACGGTGACCTAACAGGCGAACCATCCGAAGGTGGGGGGGTGTAAGGAGCAAGCAGATCAGTAATCTTCTGGTTTTCATCATGCATCCTGTACTTATTTAACTCTGCTCGAAGCCTTCTGTTTTGGTTCTGTAGATGCCGGATGACATCTATGGCCTTCTTTAGGATCTGAGATTTGTGCAGCTGTAGAAAAACGCTTCATTAAGTAAATTTTCAGCTGCAGTTTAACCATTCAGTGTACTACCACTTTCAAAATGCTCAGTGAATACATTTTTGACATTTTAATATTCACACTGCATTAAGATGCCTGTCTGTTCTCTGTTTTTGCAAAAATTCCCAAAGACCAAATACTGCCTTAAAAAAAAATAAATAAATACAGTAAAAAAAAAAAAAAAAAACATACGTCATTAATAAATGTACTGTTACAATGACAAGAAACAAACTAAACTTCCCTGCAACTCTACACTATATACACAAACATTTACTGTATTTAAAGAATGCAGGGAATACTGAACATTTTGTAACAATACAATACAAACTAGCAATATTATGTCTGACCTTTGCATCCTCCCCAGCCACAAGGTTTTTCAGTTCAATGATTTTGTCATTGATGGAGAGACGGTAGCGCTTCTCAATGGCGTTGTGAGAATTGCGCTTCTCCCCCTTCTGAGGGAGGATGACCTGCTTGATGGGCTGGTTGACCACCCTAGCCAGTGGCAGACGATCCCCCTCCAATACCACAGGGATGCCAGTCACCACTGTGGCTGTGTCTAGACCAGTCAGTGGGGTGGCTATGGTGGCAATGGTGGGGGCTGCCTTGTACACCAGCGTGTGTGGCATGGTCAAACATGTGCCGGCACTGCTAGTGTTTGTCTCTGTTTTGGGCAGCACCAACTGCTGAACTACTTGAGGTTGCTGCACCACCTGGGACACAGTTGTGGTCACCACCCTCTTGGTCAGTTGTTGGGGAAGAGTAGCCACTTGCTGTACTGTTGGCTGAACTGGCACTGTCTGTGGCTGCATCTGAGTCAGGGAGGCTGGTTGCTGCATATTAACCTGCTGCTGTGAGAGCAACTGCTGCAGCTGTGGTGCATCACTCATCACCCCCGAGGCCACAGTGACCTGAGAGGCAGGGTCTATGCGAGGTGTGATGTGAGCCACCTGCCTCACTGCAGTGCTACTGCTGCTCACCACCACACGAGACCCAGCAGCATCACCAACCTGACAACCATACACATTTTATTACTGTAACCCTCACCTTCATCCTACATGTGACTCAACAACAAAACCAACCTAGCAACCACACATATTAGATTACTCTTACCTGCATATCAATCCTTTTGGTGTTCATCACCACACACAACACATTAAACCTGGGAATCACTACATTACAGTAGTCATACCCACAAATGCAATTTAATTCCCTTCTCTCTCAGCAATTTCATTTGCACATTACAACCCACGGTCCTCTTGCACTTTACTGCTGCAAACTATGTTGATATTAAAATGACATAACATATACAGGAGAATGTAGTGAGATAATAAGCAAAATAACTGCTCGAACAAGACATGTTATGAGGCCTCCTATGGTACTCAGAGTAAGTCTTACCCCCATATTAATCCTCACTCTGCAGCTGGTACATCTGGTATTTTCTTCAGCATAAAACCCGAAAATGTGACTGAACAGAGAAATGCTCCGATTCAGGACTAAAAAACAATCCTCTCTTTGCCTCTGCCACACCGTTTTCGTTTTTGAAGGCTCCAGCATGCTTGGATGCATCAGCCTTGGTCACCTTATGGTGGCTCTCCATGCTGCTCGATCTCTGGCAGCTTCCTTATTTAGTCCCTTCACCCTGAGGTCATGTGGAGAGGATGGAGAGTGAAAGACTGATGAGGAGAGTGTATGTGAGTGAGGTGGAGGGGGAGGCCAAGGATGAGAGGGAGGGATGGAGTGGAGAAGTATATGAGAGAGGGGGGTGTAAGCTGGGAGCAGGGCAATGGAATGGCGGGGGAGAGGGCGACATGGAGGCGATTTGTTTGTGACCACCCCTTACAGAATTAAGGCGTCTGGCAATAGACAGATAGATAGACCACGAGGTCAAACTCAATGACTTCGTCCCAGGTCTTTTTCGGTCTACCTCTCACTACCCTACCCCCAACATTAACACTTCTCACTTTCTGCACCCAATTTTCATTCCCCATCCTCTCCACATGCCCAAACCATCTCAATCTACCTCTCCTCATCACAACACCAATACCCTCCAGTCCCATCCTACCTCTCAACTCTTCCATCATAAACATAGCTAGCCCCCCCAGGCCTTGAACTCAAGGATGTACTGCACATCCACATAATCACTGTCACTTCTGAATGTTTGAGCCTGCAAATATCCTCTTCCTTTATTGCCCAGGTCTCAGTACCATACAGTATTACACTCCTAACACATGCTGCATACAAAGATCCTTTAGCACAGAAGGGGAGTCCTCCAAAATCAGGAGAGGCAACAGCTCCCTGAACTTCTTCCAACCACTCCTCTCTCTAGTCACAGAGCTAGCTCCTGACCCACCTCCAGCATATAACAGGTCTCCCAAATAACAAAACTCTTCCACACACTCAAGAGACTCACCGG
>JAGKTI010007644.1:0-36181 GCA_018397915.1 Birgus latro
ATATACTGTATTGCAAGGATGCTTTTCATCCACTTACTTAACACAGTGCTACCTTTGGGTGACTACAATAGCTTTGCCCCAATGTGGCAATAAAAGAGAGGATAACGGTGTAGAAAAGCCAAGGCCCATGGTGGATTACACGGCAGTCACCTCCTGATCATCAGAACTCATGCACAAAACACAAAACACACGACTATCACTTCAACTGGTACCTTGAATCACTTTCCCATCAGGCATCAAAAACATATAATAAACTCCACTTACCTTGAAGAGGAAAGGCTGAACATCTGGGAAAGCTGTATCATAAATAAGATCAATCTCTGCCTGGTTGGGTGGTGAAGGGATGTAGTCATGCCTGTTGAGGGTATCTGTGATGTGCAGCAAGTTCTCTCCTAGTGACTCCCCAACTTTCTCACGCCATCGCTGTCGTTCTGTGATGAAGGCATGGTACTGCGGTGCATATTCTTTCTGGATTGAGACATTCCATAATTTCTCTATTTTACTGTACTGTACTTTATGCCACACACTAACCCTATGTGGTTGGGACAATTCTTGTATTCTGTTCTAAATAATCCAAGACAATAGTATTCCACTGAAAGAGTCCAAGGAAGAGTCCGAGGATGGTGAGTTAAAAAATCAACTGTAAGTTATTTCTGAAAAATATGTCAGTACAGTAAAACCTCGATATAACGGACTTCAGTAGACCGGAATTCGCTTTTATCAGACTCGAGGAGCTACCGGACTAAACCCCTATATATCGGAAAAAGTCCGATATAGCCAGAAAGCAGTCTGGACTGCCTGACAACTTCAGCTATGTTCACCACAATAAGACAAGTAAAAGACATGTTTTTCAGTGCATAGTACAGTATTATTATACCATTTGATTAATGTAGTGAAGGTACAACACAGTACAATACTGCAATGGTGGTGAAAACTACCGATGCAATCCGGACTAATGTCTGATATATCGGAAAAAGTCCGGATTAGCAGGGTTAAGTCCGGATGTCGCTTTTATCGGAAAATCGCATATTTCGGACTGGCCTGAGCCCCAATTAGTCCGTTATAATGAGGTCTTACTGTATAAAAGAAAATCAACTGTACGTTATTTCTGAAAAATCTGTCATTATAAAAAGACAAAACAGGCAACTGAATGTGTGCTTTATGCAAAGTATACTGCTACAGAAGATACAAAACTGCCTCCTAAGTCCGTAAGAATGCATCCCAATAAACCATAAAATGACTGGTACTTTAGTCCCTTCACTTAGAGGTCTTTCCTGAGCAGAATACAGTAATTTGATGGTTGTAGGAGTAAACAAAAAAATAAAAGTCAAGTCATCATCACTCAAAAGAAATTAAATGATGTGGTTTCTTGCATTTTCACAAGGTAAAGTCCTGCCAAAGCTCCTTACAAATCAGCTGATAATAGTTTGAATATACCAAAAATGAATGAAAGAGCATCATCTTATTTTCACATACACACACACACACACACACACACAATCATCATCATCATCAAAAACTGGACTTTCTAGGGTAGGGTGAGTAGTAGCAGCATCCATACAGCAAAAGTCTGGGCAATTCAATGGGCCACGTTTCCATTCACTCATAATTCAAGCTCAAAAAATCCTGGCTCCATATGATAGGCCAAAAGGTTTCACCATGAATTGTAGTTTCACTTATACCTCTGACATAGTCAATCCGAATGCTGTCACGTTAAAAAGAGGTACCAAATCTCAAGTCGTGCAATTCTTCACACAAAATTCATCCACCCAGCTCATCTCTTGTGTCATTTAGCCTCACCAACTTCCATACCTCTCATCCTCACAAACTCATTCACCATATCCCTCCACCTTCTTCTTGGCCTACCTTGCCTCCTCCCCTCCCCACTCAAAGTCACTCAGATATACCTTTTTCACCACTCTATTGTCATCCATTCTCCTCACATAACCATACCACCTCAGTACACCCTCTTCAATTCTGGTGTCCACAGACTTCCTCACTCTGCATCTTTCATAAATCACCTTACTTCGTATCCTATCCACTCTCTGTGCTCCACATACATTCCTCAACAGTCCCTTCTCCAGTGCTCTTACTCTTCAATTTCATGCCACACCATAGTCACTGTCATCATCATCATCTAATCCTGTGTTGCCTCACACCCATTTGTTAGAAGCTGGCACTAACATTCCTTCAAGTAAGCCTCACGCAGCTGCAACACTCAAACCTCTGTTTCCTATCAAGGCTTTCATGGCACTAGCTACTTTCCTTCCTTGTGTCACTCTACTTTCCACTTCTTTCACACATTCCCCTCTCTTTTCTATCACCGTACCCAGGTATTTGAACTCTCTCATCATTTCCAGTCTCTCTCCATTCAATGTAACACTACACTGGAAATCACCTTCTTTCTCAATAACCATCACTTTACTCTTTTTTACATTTACTCTCAAGGCATGACACTCACAGACACTGCACTACTCTTGTCCAGTATTTACAAGTAGTACTGCATCATCAGAATACTGTACATCAAATTTGAGATATCTCATCAATCACCATTCATTATCAATGCCATCTCTCTCTCCATTACTCATGTTTTTACTTCTCTTGTCACCCCATTCACGTATATACTGGTACTGAACAACCATGGAGACATCATACAGCCTTGTTCCACACCCACACTGATGGTGAACCATTCACTTACAATGCCCATTTACCCTTACACACGCCTCACTACCATCAAAAAACTCTTAACGGCACCTAGCAGCTTACCATCTACACTGTACATAAGCAAAACCTTCCACAATCCTTATCTGTCTACTTTGTCATATGCTTTTTCCAGATCCATAAATGCCATAAACACTTTACATTCACTCTCACATGTCTTCACTGTCTCACTACAAATATTTGATCCACACATTTTCCACCCTATTCTTCACTCACTAGGCCTTCTGATATCTCTCTTACTTTATAATAATTCTTCCATATACCTTCCCTACAACACAACAGACTTATGCCACAATAATCTTGCACTCACTTCCCTCGCCTTTATTTTTGTACAGGGGTACCATTACAGCCTTTTTACACTCTCCTGGCACAGTTTCACTCATCTACATATCTCCAACAAGCACTTCATTCCGCTCTCTCCACCGCACTTAAGCATCTCTGCATACACCTCATCAACACCAGTCACTTTCCCATTTTTAAGCCATTTCACAGAGTTCTTCACTTCTGCGAGTGTCATGTTTCCTGGCACTGCATATTTTCTTCTCTGCACACCCCCAAAACTAAGCATGTTTACAGCCGCTCTGCTCTCTCCATTCCCATTCCCATTCATCGCTTTCAAAATGTTCTTTCCATCTGGTCCTTACATCATCCCCAGTGGTTAAAAAACCCACTAACATCCTTTACACTTACATTTTCACATTTCTTTCTATTGTCACTTCTACATTTTTGCACCTCTTTAAAGAATAACTTTCTATTTTCAGAGTAATTTGCAATAATTCTTCTTCCTAGATCATCACTTACCTCCTCCTTTTTCCTCTTCACTAGTCTCTTTACATGCTTCTTGTTCTTAATATATTCATTTCTTATTTCAACTGAACCCTTGTCCTGTATCCACTCTAGCCACTTCCTCATTTCCTCCACTGCTCTTAACCTCATCATCCCATCTTGTCATACCTTTCTTCTTTATTGTTATTCTTCCCACACCACACACTGCTTTAGCACTCCAAACTAGGCAATCCCTATGTGCATTCCACATGTTGTCACCACACACTGCTTTAGCACTCCAAACTAGGCAATCCCTATGTGCATTCCACATGTTGTCTAGATTCATTTCTCTCTGATTCACTGATTCCAGATCCTCTCTTACTTTGGCCCTGTATTTATCTGCCATTTCTTTAATCCTCAGCTTCTCAACTTTCAGTCTCTCTCCTCAACATTATTGGCAGTCTAAGAATGCCAAAAGCTTATTCTGATGCCATGATTTTCACCCCTTCGCCCCGGGCTGTTTATACCACAATCGCCGGCAATTTTCCCAAAGCTGCTTGTTCTCAAACCTTAATATCTCAGAAAGTATAGCAGTTTGGGAAACAAATTAAAAACTATATTACACACCAACTCTTCTTGCAAATAAAACTATCCCCAGGTCTGTAGTTGGTCGTGCTGAGTAAGGATGTAAAGAATATATGTAATTTTTGGTTGCAAGGCAGGCTGTATTTGTGCATGTGCACGTGGCACTGACTTTCACTTTGCTCTCAGTGTGATAACTTCTCCATTATTAGATAAATTAGACACAGTTGCATCCAAGACACACCCTATGGCACTATCACTTAGCCCTCTTCTAGTATCCTTAGAGAGATGCTTGGCAGGGGAGGATGAGGCAAGGGTCCACGTAGGGTGGAAACAGAATCGGATAAGAGACATTAGAAAACATCGTCCTACACCTGGTAAAGTCAAAGATGTGACTGAGGTATGCTTGCCTTGGGTGCCAGGAAGCTATCCCCACCCTTTGGGGTCAAGTGGCGGCCACTTCAAACTGTGACGTGAAAACACTTGCAGTTATAGCCGTCCCCCGGCAGCCCCAATCCACCAATTTTGCACTGGATATAACTGACACCTGGAGCTTAGGGATTAATATTCTTGTGGTTTTGTTATTTCCATTGTTTAGCCATCATATAATGGGGGAGGGGGGGTTAATTGGGAAATACTGCATACTGGTAACTGATAAGAGCATTATCCCATTGCCTTTGATATCTACAAGCAGAATGTACTCGGCTTACTGAAGACGCTAGTAACAACAAACATACTAATATTTGTTATTCAGTAAGACAACACTGATCCTACAAAGTTGTTCATACTGTACCATGTTCGTTGTTCAGAGAAACAACATTGACCCTAAGTGTCCACACCTCCCATGGGATACTTTCACTGGGAAAAGGCCATCGACCTCGCTTACGCTGATAGAATTCCAACGCAACCTGTGGTATAGTGAATAAAATTACAAAGATGTCACAGAGTACAGGATACACTGTGTGCAGAGAAAGAAAGAAAGAAAAAAAAAGCTAACTACACATTTATACAAAAAAGACTTACACTACAGTATCAGAGCTAAATAATATCAATGACTGTCTACTTACTTCCCTTTAATATACTGTATCACTTCACACACAACCATACAGTACTCAGTGTCCATTATGCAAACTACTGAATACCAGGCAGCTGTGAAACATGTTCAAGAAAAATCCTAAAATCCTCATTTACTAAAGATTACACTTACCTTCAAACAGCCTAGGTGACTGAGAACCCATATTATGAAGTAGAAGGCCATAAATTACCATCTTGCATTCAGTACGTAATACTGAATTGATGAGCCCTACAGCTCTTTGATATACACTAATCACATTTTTTTTTTTTATAGCTTCACTAAAGCTTATCATTACTGTATTGTTTACCCTCATGAAATAACCCAAAACAAGAATAAAGCAACTTAATATCATTACTTACATAAAAATACAGTAATCCCTCGATTATCCAGATGTCCATTATCCGAATAATCCATTACCCAGGCACTGTGATCTGGCTGTATTAAACCATTATACATACATTTCTCCATTTTATCTGGAAAAAATGCTTGCGTCCAGGTAGAAATTATGGCTGTGCAAACATTATCACCCACCTGGGTGGGAATAGCCCAGTGGCACAGTGATGTCTGGCTCAGTAATTAACCCAGTATCTGCTAGAGACCCCCTTGGTCATTCCCAGTTCCTGCCCAGCAACCGTGTAGTGAAGAGCTCTTCTCAGTTGTTACAGCGGTGCACGTGGTGGCTTTTGTGGTTGTTCCCTACCTGCTGCAGGCCTTGCTATTCCCTGCATGCCTCTTCCTAAGGTGTGTAATGATGGCCCCCTCCACCAGAGAAAAGGATATGGGTAGTGCTGACTCTGGAGAAGAAGCAGGAGATCCTGGGTAAGACTGATGCGGGATGGTCG
The DNA here is from genome assembly GCA_018397915.1 of Birgus latro. Classification (NCBI taxonomy): domain Eukaryota; kingdom Metazoa; phylum Arthropoda; class Malacostraca; order Decapoda; family Coenobitidae; genus Birgus; species Birgus latro. The sequence goes on from JAGKTI010007644.1 coordinate 5,986, forward strand.
ACTTCCCGCATTTTAAAGGAGTATGACCTGGCCCCCTCAACCCTACATGACATGGCAATTGCTTGGCTGTGGTTTACAGGTCTACTAGACCACATACTGTTAAACAACAGGAACAAGTGTTGTACGATGTACTGTAGTGGCCTTTTACAATGGCTTTCAAGGTTAGGTTATGTACGATGGGGGGGCCAGGGGAGAAGTCCATTATCCGGACGGATCCACTTACCGGACATGCCTTTAGCTCTATTACGTCGAATAATCCAGGGATTACTGTTTACACAATGATCATACTGCAGAGTTAATGGAGAATGGTGAACCACTTCTGCACAAAAGACACTTTTCAATCTAAACAAAATTACCAAGGTTCATATTCTTTTTTGCTTAGGGGGCTCTGTACCATACCTTCCTTTACACTTTATTTTACTGTAAATACTGCACCATACTCCTCTCTTTTATTTTACTTATGTCTTTTCAGTATTGCCACAAATTGCATATACAGTATTCAGAAGATTATTAACAAGTCATGCAGATATAAACTGGTAAGGAAGAAATGCTAGAGACCCCCTCAAACCTCGAAAATAAAGGTCCATTAGACATCCAGGTCAAAAGCCTACCTGTCCACTTGGAGGTGCATCTGGAGCTCTTATTGCCTCACAGAACCCACTCACTTCTTTCTTAATGCTTTTATCCAATTGCTCTGATGAACACCGCACCTGTAACACCAGAGGTCAAATCAATCTCTTGACATCACATACATACATACATCATCTAAACCTGTGTTGCCCCATCAGAAGCGCAGGAGCCCGGGGCTAGGCAAGTTGGTCCTGATATTTAAGACAAAAATGACCAGCTTCACTCATCCCTGAGTGGCATTACGTGAGCAATAAACCCAACCACTCCTTGGATATGAACCGACAGAGGCACAATCCGGTAATCAGGTTGAAGCACCTTAATGACCCACTAAACCACCAGGTGCCATAATTTAGTTACATGGTTACCACCCAGCATAGTAAATGGTTCCCTGGTGTACAGGAAACCATCTGGCTTGTCACTCAGTGTAGAGTCAACTGTAGACAGATGAAAGAGGAAAGAATGAAGGAAAGAATGACATAAGAGAAAAGACGGAAGAGAGGAAAGAGCAGCCAACCGAGAGCAGCACTACATTTAGTGAGAGGATGATGAGTGCCCCCACCTACCACCATGCAAAAGAATTTATTTCCAACCTTCCTCTTATTCAAAGTGCTGACAAACAAAGAATGATAAATACAGGAAAATGGCAGTGAGACAAGTCCTTTTCATTTAGCACCCAAATGCATCCACTTACACATTTTAAAGAAGCTGACCTACTGGTAATACACTATGTACAGATAGATGGAATGTTTATAATGTCAGTTACATGCTTTTAGCAAACCATATCTAGCTAAGCTGTGAACAAGAAGCTACAACTAAGAACTATGGGGAAAGAAATGTTGTGCATATGGATATACCAACATAGGAAGGAAAGGCAACATTACATTTATATGATTTCCATCCACAAAATGAGACAAAACGAGATGTTACTGATAAAGAAAAAACTAGTATAAAATGAAAACACGGGATAGTAGTCAACTGACAAACTAACACAAGCTCACAGGTATTGTCAACCAGCCAAATTCACTGACAAACAGATTCCTGGATATTTAACTGTCATTTGGTTCACTGGTACTGAGCCAAACCAAACTTCACTAACAGATTCCAGCACTAATTCATCCTATGAAAAATTCTATATACAGTACTGTACTGAAGAACTGCTAATAAATGCCTTGGAAATATACTGTCCTATATAAACATGATGGGTGTATTAAAAGCAATGCCTGTGAAATTGCAATATACAAAACAATACCTTTATGTTTATGTTTTTTGTCAGGCGCATAAATCACATCATTGCACACCTAATGTCTGACTTGGCTCGTATCTCTGAGCTGGGGTAAAATAATCTTGTTGTTTACAATGCATCCAAGACTCAGTTCTTACACCTATCAACCCGGCATAATCTTCCACAGGAGTACCCACTAATGTTTAATAATATCCAGCTTAATTCTACATCATCTTTGAACATGCTTGGGGTTTCATTCACTTGAGACTTATCTTGGAAAGATCATATTGCATCTCTTGTAAAATCTGCTTCCAAGAGATTAGGTGTGTTAAGCCGACTCCGTATCTTCTTTACCCCTGCACAGTTGTTGACTTTACATACGGGTTTTATTCGCCCCTGTATGGAGTACAATTCTCATGTGAGGGGAAGCTCCCCACATACAGCTCTTCTCAACAAGGTGGAGTCAAAGGCTGTTCATCTCATTAACTCTCCTCCTCTTACTGGCTCCCTTCAACCTCTGTCTCTTTGCCTCACTGTTGCATCTTTATCTCTTTTCTATCGCTACTTCAATGGTCGCTGCTTCTCTGAACTGTCTGCTTGCATCCCTCCACCTCTACGACAGGCGCGTAGCACCCGTCTAGCAGCAAACTCTCATCCCTTTTCTGTCCAACTCTCTAATGCAAGAGAGTTAACTGTTACTCCCAGTCCTTCATTTATACAACAGGTCAACTTTGGAACTGTCTCCCTCTGTCTGTATTTCCTACTTCCTATGATCTCCACTCTTTCAAACGCAGTGTGTTCAGGAATCTTAAAATGATCGGATCTTGAATTTTGGCTCCCTCTTGTATTGTTTTTGTTTTTTTCTTGGAAGGAACAGTTTGCAGGCTCCTAGCCTTTGGTTCCTTCTTCTTAGCATTAAAAAAAAAAAAAAAAACATTCTATGTATTGCTTTAGTCATATATATCAGTGCGCATAAACCATGCAGTACTTCTGACATCCATTCAATGCTGATGGTGTAGAGCAAACAAGCAACTGACAATAATAATGTGCAAACACGAGTGAAAAAACACACTGAAGACAAACCACACTGTGGGAAACACTCAATACCCAATATGAAGATGAAGCAAGGTGGAAGAGTACACTGCACTGTCTGTGATGTTTGAAGACAAAAAAGATTGTGTCTGCCAGTTTTCCCAAACGGGATTTTAATTTTTGGTTCACTGGAGGCACGAACGAACTGCAAGTGCATGTTAATTCTAAAGAGCAATTTTATGTAACAACAGCTTATGCAAAGCAACAGCTGAACCTTCTATCTTAGAAAAAAAAAATTTAGGCAACAGACACCATCTGCAGTATACCCCTAGTACAATGCTGTTACTCACATAAGTAAAATCAATAAAATCACAGTCAACGTCTTGGAATCCGATCGTGCCAACTGCATATGTGTCGTCATTTTTATAGTGGAACTTGCCAGTGGAGCGGTGGAAAAGCAGTGTGTGAAACAGACTCAACACGGCCTCATCCACCTGCCTCCCCTCCACATTCTGAAACATAAATGATGTGAGGTTATTTATGTTACCCTTGCATTAAGGATATTTTGTGTCCTGTACACTGTCATTCCATTACAATATAAACTTTCTGGTATACTGAAAAAGAGAATGGCTACTATGCAACAGTCCAATCCCAGAAGTACAGGTACAAAACACGACCATTTACAGTACAGTAGGACTGGCATTTCATAACGGTGATCCACTACTCTAATTAACAGGTACAGTATTAATTAATGTTCACCACAACACTTTTCTGTAGAAACATTTTTTAGTTGATCTACTCTTGAAACAGACCGATAACATAAAACTGGTACTTGCTTCTAGAAGCAAGTACCAGTTTTATGTTATCGGTCTGTTTCAAGAGTAGATCAACTAAAAAATGTTTCTACAGAAAAGTGTTGTGGTGAACATTACAGTAGTCTTCTTTTCTGGTCCTCATATCTGATTTATTTCTCCAAAAGAACCTGTTAAACAGTAAACATACAGTACTGCAATTCAAGATTGGGGAGTGACGGTTCACTCAAGTAACATTCCACATTAGATACTCATCCACAAGTTTGAATCTCGGTGTGAGAGGACTTAGCTTATGGGAGGATGAGGATGGTCTTTGAAGATGATGCCTCCTACCCCTCCTCCTCCCACTTCCAACCCTCTGGCACACTATAACTTAACTAGAGAATGTCTGGCTATGGTTTCTCAATGACTTGTCCCACAATCTGAGGTCTGACCATTGGGGGGAGGGGGGGATCTGACCCAGAAAATTTCTCAAGCATACATGGTAATTCATTTAGCCAACAATGCTGATCCCGCCAAACATGAAGAGGATTAGGGAAGTGCAGGATTAAACAAAGGCAATATCAGATGAAAAGCCAATAATGAAACTAATAAAAAGTTCCAGACATCTCCAATTTTTTACATTTTCAGAACAGTAGAAACTCTATGACTTACGAAAAAATAGGAAAATGAAAATAGATGCCAACTCCTTCCAATTATGAAATACGAAAATGGGGAAACACTGCTTAAAACCAACAGGGTGACTTGCTTGTAGGTGTTGCGAGGAGATTCCTCACAGCAATGGTGTTCCAACACTCCCTCTGAACCCTGCGTCCCTGTGTTCCCGGTCCACTTGGTCTGGTAATGAATTTGTAGTCGCTCTGCCAGTGATGTACATGCCGGTACTGGCGGTTCATCAGGTACCGTACTCAGGAATTCATCTAGTCGGGCTTTGAAGTACTGTATTTGACAGAGCAGTTGGTGAGGTCCCGAATTTTTTGTGGCAGGCAGTTAAAGATTCTGGGACCATTGTAAGGCAGACTGGATGAGAGTCTTGATCCTTACTAGTGCTTGTGACGGTGGGATTTTTCTTACACACTTGCAACCAGTCCTCTGATTAAAATGTGGTTCCACCTCACTGATGTTGGAAGGGTTGGGTACCAGTTTTTCATGGACCTTCCCTCTGAAGATGGTAACATATCTTTCTCTACGTTGCTGTTTAGAGTATAGCCCCATTTTTTTATTCTGTCCCAATAGGAGACTCCCTTCATGCTCTTTATGTGCCTGGTGTATGTTCTCTGTACAGACTCAAGGGTCTGTATGTCCATAATCCTGTGGGTTGACTGCAGTAGCCCAGGACAGGTTGGACAAGTGGCTCCACAGAGTCAGCATGCACTCCTCCTCCCGGGAATAGAAGGTTCTAAGGGCCCACCCAGCAATTCTTCTGGCCTTCTTGATGGTTTGTTTTACATGATGCTTGAACGAAGCATCATCACTTAAGTATACCCCAAGGCATTTTACGTGAGGGCTTGTATGAACTGCCTCATTTTCACTTGTGAGCAGAGAAGTGTTGCTGAGGAACTCTTGACTGGTACCACTTCTGAGCATTTGGAACTTGCCATCATTGAATGTCATGTTGTTTTCCCTTGACAAATTGTAGACTTCGTTGTCCTCTTGAAGAAGATCAACATCTTCACTAGCGCCGATACTTTTGCATATGCTGGTGTCGTCAGTGAATAAGGCAAGCGTGGAGTGCGAAATTTCTTTGTCGATGTCCCCCATCATTATTAAGAACAGTAGGAGTCCTAGAACAGAACCTCTGGGGACACCACTCACAACCCTGTGTTCTGCTGATATGCCTCCATTTGCTACAATGGTCTGGGATCTTCTTGTAAGGAAGCTATGAATCCACACTCCTATTTTCCCAGTTACGCCTAAGTTTCTTGGCTTGTCCAGAAGGATACCATGGTTGAATCTATCGAATGCCTTAGCAAAATCGAGGAAGGCAGTATCACCACTGTCGCCCTCTGCTAAGTGCTGGAGGAGTTTGTCGAGGTAGGCAAGGAGTTGGACAAGCAGGATCTTCCTTTATAGAAACCGTGTTAGACAGCAGTGAAGAGATTTCTTTCATCGAGGAAGGCATTAATTTTATTTTTCATAAATTTTTCAAAGATTTTTACCGTAAGACAGGTTAGAGCAACTGGTCTGTAGTGTTTTGCTAATCCCTTGGTTATGCCTTTATGAATTGGAGATATTGTGGCTTTCCTTGCTTCTATAGGCACTATCCATGTGTCTAGGGTATGGCATCACAAATGATAAAAGTTGTGTGCCGGAGCATCTTTGCATTTGATCACAACATTGTTTGGTATGCCAACTAAGCATGATGTTGAGTTTGGTTTTAGCTCTTCAACTGCCATGGTGATGTCCTGTTCTGTGAATTCAGTGTTGTGTAATATATGTCTTCAGTTACTTGTGGTGAGCAGTAGATGAAGGTCCTTGGATCTAGTATTTTCTTTGTTTCCTCTGGTTCAAAGAACACTGACTGGTATTGTTCAACTAGAAGTTTACATATTTCTTCGGGATCTACTTTCATATCTCCTTCGGCTGTTGCCAAGGGTCTGACTGGGATGCATGACATCAGGAACTACTGGATGTAATTGAAGAAGTGGCCAGGGTTCTGTTTGATGTTTCTGACTGCTTTGTTTTCTTCTCTCATTCTTTTCTGTTCAAAGGAGTTTTGGAGGCTTTTTTCTATTTCCATCACCTGGGTCATTTATACGGTACTTGTTTTTTTCTCTCCATTTGGATTTTTGTATTTGCTTGTTTAGTTTTGTCCTCTTCCTCATGAGTATTCTTCTGTCCCGGGGTATGGTAATTCTTCTAAGTCTACAGTCTACATTTATTACCAGCACTAAATCAATGTTATGCATAAGCCTGAAAAATACAACAGTTAATTACTCAGTCTACATTAACCCGGCTACAATAACCATCAAAACGGGGACACAAATGGCATCCAAACTCAAAACAATTAAGCGCGCGGACTACAGAAAGTGCCCTAACTTCTTCTACCCCAAGCCAAACCACTGGCATCACTATGCATTACAGGTACTTTTATCTACCTAAAAGGGCATGAAATGTTACTTAACATTTGTTACCTCCTCTAACTTTATCAATGAAGGTTCATTTATAGAAGACTACGCTTATCATATTCATCTATAATATGCTTTGCGCGTGGTAAAAATTGCATCACCTCTCTTTCGTGACTCAGGTTGACTGACCAGACTGGTCCTTCAACAAAGTGAGTGATTTTGCAGTTATTTCACGTCCCTTGATGCTTTACATTGCACATATTTTGCGGCTGTTGTAACATACACATGATACAAACTCACTGCAATGGAAAGAGTGATTAACACGTAAAACAAGGCATAATTACTCACCAACTCGAGCACCTGCGTGTTTGCATTCATTCTTCGCTTTGTTTTGATATGCGTCGAGTAGTACAGCTGATGGTGACGTCACGAGGCGTCCAAGTTTAAATACCCTGGATCCAAATAACTCCCAGCTGGTTGATGTTTGACCATTCAGTAAAGTCTCAGCAACCAATGGAACCCGAGTCCCTCAAGCCTGAATGAGAAATGAGTGGTCGTGGGCCGTGACTCGTGTCATTTTTTTTTCTTCCCCTTGGGGCTTAATGGCCATCGTCCGCTTGGGGGACATTAGGCCAGCCAAATATATGGAGCACGATGATTAGAGCAGTCTCACGTCACTATCGGCCAAGCTCTTACCGCAGTCGTAGCGGGAGCATGTGGTAGAAGGCTCTCAGATCGGCTAGACGTGCCTCCTCCCCGCGGATGATCAGGACGGGTCTGATCGCCTCACCCATGTCGGCAGCCCGGAGCAGATCGTAGAGGGTGGTGTAGGTCGTGGCTCCGAGCTGGTACGACCGGGTGTGGGCATCGAGGGTCAGGAAGCGGCGGTAGGAGGCTACATCTAGCCGATCCTTGAGGTCGATGATTGGAGGGCGAGATGGAGGGCCCTCCGCTACTGGAGGAGGGGAGGACTCACGAATCTCCTCCTCTGCCGAGGAGCAGGTCGACGCTTCCTCGGCTCGTGTCGAGACCCCCGAGAGAACCATGGAACTGAAGAAAACAAGGTCCATTATAAGAAAATGGGAATGACTGATTTGCAAGTGTACGGGCTAGAGGGACATCGTACCTAAGCAATGACAGAATCGAGGCTCTCAAGAAGATCCAGGAAAGTTAGCTATCTTGGGTTACACAAACTACCTGCTTGCAGACTTGTTTATCTCCAGTTAAATCCCCTTGACCCCGCTTACCCCTAGTGGCCAACCTAGCTATTATAAGCCTTGGAAAACGCGCGGAAGTGGCCTCCTTTTCTGTTGGTCTGTTTTGTGTAGTCACCAACTTTTCAGGCATTTTCCCTGGAATGCCTTGGATTTTATTACGTCACATTTAGCTGCAACACTTTTTTTTTTTTTTTTTTTCTCCGAGCTTAGACCCATAATATAGGTAGCCTGCTTTATCGTAAATGTGTGTGTGTGTGTGTGTGTGTGTGTGTGTGTGTGTAGGCGATTAATGTTTCAGCGCACTCGGACTTTTTTTTTTCCAGCCAAAATACTACAAGCTTGAGTTAAAGTGCGTAGGCAGGATTGCTAAAATGGGTAGTCATATTCATTATGGCCGAAGGAGAACTTTTAAAATAGAAGCTGAATTATTCCCTTGGAGAGCTGGGTAGTCCTACCCAAATGCAGGCTGCACCATCCCTGTTTGTTTTATTTAACCTCTGGTATTATTCTTGGCAAGTTTACTGTCGTGCTGTTTTAGTGGCTCCTCGACCTAAGGCGCATTGGCCAGTTTATGACGATGCTGCGATGGTGCTGTGGTCGGTCGCTTTCTGCGTCTTTCATGTTTGCACCCTGCTTGGTCACACCGATAACATATGACCTGTTTACTGACTCAGGCACACACAGTATCATTCCTACACTTCGACACACGTGCATCGCGCACTACAGACACCCCTTCCCATTCATACTTGGCCAGCATGGAAAAAGGTTAGTTCTGGGTACACTTTCTGTGAAGTGATCTTGTATTATAGTGCTGTACTCATACAGATGAATATCCCCATATAGCCTACTAAAACGCTCACATATTAAAACTGGTGGTGTCTGTAAACGATGTCCTATTGCTACGTACTAATATAACCAGCTAGGCGGCTCCGCTGCCGGGTTAGAGGATCGTGGATTGCATAAGGGCGGCATCAGCCAGCAGTCCACAGGGTTCGCGTTGAGATGAGCTATGATACCAGAGCAAGTTATGAAATGATGTTACTGAAGGTAAACTAACATAGGTTCGACAGTCTACAGTACTTATGTCCGATCAGACTTCCACCACATTAACCCTGACCCTACTCCATCGTTTGCGGTAGAGACCCTATAAAAAAGGTTTCTGGTGTAACGTGGTAGTGGACTAAAGTGAACTGGCCTTAACCCCCACCTGGCACCTTCCCCTTTTGATCATCAGAATACTTCACATCACGGTCTTCCCTTGACCTCATGACTCTTGCACATTAATAGCTCTGCATCTTGTTTTGATACTGAAGAACATAAACTTGCAAGAATGAAGTAAACTAGGACTTCCACCAGTCAAGATTAGCGCTAATGTTTGTCAACAGCAAAAGTCAAGGAAGTTCTAACTTGAAATCGGTATAATTGTTAAACCAGCATTATTTCAGTACTGAATGTACAACGGCTTTTCTGTGTTTACATTACCATTGATGAGGGAAATAATTCGAGGTTCAGTGAAATTTAAATCGAGATATCCAAAGTAAGAAGCCGACCCGTGACCGTGAGTCAAGAAAGGGGAGAGACGCAGAAGGCATACTCAAGCGCAGACTAGTTTCTGCAGGCATCTTAAGTTTGTAGCGTTCTTATTCAAAAGTGTGACAGGTTTGCCGAAGTCAATAGTGCAATTATTTGTAGAAGTAAAATATGTGGTTAAGGGTGTCACTTTTTATTTCTGGACTATTTTGTGCAACACGACCAAGAAGTTGTGATGGCCCGTTCCATAAGTATTCATATTATTGTGTCTTTCTTGGCAGCTCCTTTGAGGTCCGTAGATGTGATATTAATCCCCTTATTGGACGGAATTGATTGAGTGCCAAGACCATGCCATGAGCTTGTAAGGAACTGTCAAACTGTCAGTTTCAGCCTGTCATAGGGTGGATAGTGTCAGCAGAAGAAAATCATGAGGAGGCCTGTCATAGGGTGGATAGTGTCAGCAGAAGAAAATCATGAGGAGGATTAATCAAGAGTGATAACAATTGGATAGTAACCTCTTTGGCTCTATGACATCCTTTATAGTTATGATATGTGGTCAGTTTGTGCATTTGTACAGCCATCTGCATAGGGGAGTTCCCCTGTGGTAGGTAGACAGTATATCTCACACAATGCAAACTTCTCCTGTCAGTGAACTATGCTTGCAAGTGAATATTGGTTTTCATTTGAATAATTACCAGCAAGATTGGATGGTTTGTTTATATTTGGATGTTGTAGGATGCCATCTTTTTTGCATTGTGATCTCCGGCTTCAGTTAGGTTAGGTTTGATTGAGTTAGATTAAGTAATAATCTAACCTAACCAAACCTGTGCTGGACATAATTATACCTGTAGAAGGTGATTGGATAATAGAAACTGCACTTCTGTGCAAAGTGGGGAAACATGCCATCATGCAATGTGCGTTATCTATTACAGATTAACGTCATCTGTTATTAGCAGAATAAGATCCACTTAGTCGATGTAGTGCCACTCTTGGGTGTCTGCCCTTTCCTCTCCTCCTTCCTTCTTTTCTTCCATCCTCTTCTGTCTTTCTTTCCTTCATTCTTTCCTCGTCCTTCTGTGTATGGGTGACTTTACACTCCCTCTTTTGTCTTTCTTTCCTTCATTCTTTCCTCATCCTTCTGCCTTTGGGTGACTCTACACTGAGTGACCAGCAAAATGGTTTTCTGTACCCCAGGAAAGCATTTACTATGCTGGGTAGTAACCATGTAACCAAATTTTGGTGCCTGGTGGTTTAGTGGGTAATTGAGGCGCTCCAATCAGATTGAGCCGGTGAAGGTTTATATCCAAGGGGTGGTTGGAGTTTATTGCTCATGTAATGCCACTCAGGGATGAATTAGGCTGGTCACTCATCTTAAATGTCAGGACCAACTTGCCTAGCCCTGGGCTCCTATGCTCCTCATGGGGCAACACAGGATTGGATGATGGATGGATAAAATCCACAAATGCGATAACACCAGAAATTTAAAATACTGATCAAAATTCCAATAATACGGTATACCATACTATAAATTAAGATAGGTATTTTTGGTCTCTTACTAGTGTAATTTAGCAGGTATACTATACAGGACTATAATTTAGTAGATATGCTATACAGGATATGTACCAATACGGTATAATGATTATTCTTTGATATCTGAATATGATTGAATGATTTTTACAAATGTCCCTATTCTGCATTTTTCCAGATACTGGTACAGAAATGCATGGGATTGGAAGGATTCCTGATGAAGTGGGTCACCTCATACTGAGTGAAGATGGCGCTGTCATAGCTGTAAGTATTGCTGATGAACACATATCCATTGGAATATCCTAAATTGTGTGATCCTAAATAGCAGATTCATAATTCGTGGCAACATCATGCAACAGTTTGCAATAACAATAACTTGCGGAAAGTGCACAGAATTCGCGACTGCAGCCTCAAAAGTGACGCTTTTCTAATCCCTCGTGTAAAACACACCACCATTACATCAAGCCCATTGCATCTAGCCAAGCGTAAACCAATTGAAGCCAAGCATGGCAGTTACTAAATCAATCATATTCAAGCATAGCGCTTACTATAAGCCAATCACAGTGCATCCCTCCCATGCCAGGCATGAAGGATGTGTGCATTTGATGCCCTGGCACCCAGCTCAGTGCATTGTCTCCTCACTGTTGTTAGCGTATGGTTCTGGTGTGGTTTACAAGAGGATTTTTTTTCCCCCTCTCTGCCTTCTCCACCTGCCCAGTGTTACCATGCCTGATCGTAACCCTCCTAAGCCTACAACTTCTTCAAGGAAGGGGAGGAAGATGCCAGCCCTAACTTACATCTAAAAGTTAGATGTAATAAGCAGGATTGACGACGGTGAGAAGAAAGCCAAAATTGCCTAGCATTACGGACCCAGTGAGGTATTCCTTTACCAAACAGGCATGGCGATTCCACTTATATAATAATAAACTCACGATCTCAAGTAATTTTGGTACATATGCAACACAGACATTGGGTAGTTAACTCCTTACGGGTGGGCAACTTATCTAGTATACACCTGTGTAGGACGGCATATTTTCGGAAAAATAAAGTACTGTATCAAAGAATGTGCCTATAGTAGGTGACAGCATTGCCATATTGCCCAATTTTATGAATTATGGCAAATAATGGCTGAACGTTACGTAGTGTTGCCCACCTTCTCAAGTACGAACATTATGTAACGGCGCCCAGCAAAACACCTATTTGAGGTTATTTAAGGAATCAAGCAGGTTGCCCGTGGCAGTGTTTACTGACAATTTCTCCAAGTGGCTGTGTTGTTTACCAACCATCACCGTCAGTGTATCACACAGTCTAAATCCCCATTTATAGGTTTCAGCAGTAAGTTTATATAAAAGTCCAGTAGCTGTGGTAATCCAGAAATAATAACCAGTAAACTGTGAAAAACTTATTTCAATAGAAAATATGGAAAGGTCGTGCCCATTTGGTAAAGAATTACCGGTAATCTCAACTAATCGATGACCCTGAGGCAGCCAGGGGTGATGATAACACCACTTCCATTGTCTCAACACTGGACTTTGAGGGGTCCTTGAGGGAGGCTGATGAGGAGGAAGCAGCACAGAGGCAATAGCATGAGGCAGCAGAACACTTGCCTCATGCTGAGGTCTCAGAACCCCTTCCTCCTCCCCCATCCATTCAGGCAGTGTCGTCAGCCAGAGTCAGGTAGGAGTATTGTTCATTCTCATTAAATATGCTTGACTAATTTCTCTTCCAAGTTGTTAGTGTTTGCAGATGACCAGTTTGACGTAGGTTTCAGGATAAGGGGGGCAACATTTCCGAGATGACAGGTCCATGAGTAATTTTCTCCATAAGATTAGTTATTTCTAACTCACAGAATTCTCATATCGTGGCATGTGCTCAGTTTCTTAATGCTGCAATTTAGGAGATTTCACAATAAATACATAGAAATGATGCCGTGCTTCCTCTTAAAGAATCCCCATATTGAGGTTAATCATGGTACGGTACTGCTGATGTTTTCTGTGTACTGGAAGCTAAACCAAGTGCCATTACCAGCTATATTCCAGCTGTAGCTGGGAGCTGTTGGTAAGAAATAAATATTAGATGTGTATTCAAAATATAACTGTGTGAATCTCGGCTTGGATTTTGCCTTTACTTGTGGCTGAATTTTTCTTGCTTAAGAGTGATGATTGTGTGGCTAGTTACCAAGTTTGTAGTCAGACTTCACTGTCATGGTACTACCTCCCAGGGTCAACAGTAGCCACCCATCTACTACGTAATAGCTGAATTTGGGAAGGTAAACTAGCCGATACCTGCCAGAAGGGTTATTACAGTCGTTGGTTAGTTAGACCTGGCCCTTCTGGCAGGCAGTGTCTTATACATAGGAGGTACAGTATACACATTTTCTCTCTGTTAATGACTTCAGATGCATTAAAAAAAAAGTTGTACAGGTATGATCAAACAAATGCATTATAATGGCAAGGCATAAGTGGCTGTGATCATAAAATCAAGACATAAGCAAGCTGGTTAGCCATTACTCAGGGACAGTTATAAGTCTGGTAATACTTAACAGAGAAAGATAAATGTTTGCAGTTGCTTTCAAAATCCTTGGACAACAGGATGTATCCATGTATCAAGTAAAATTGTCTGGTTTTTGCCAGAGTAAAATATTTAAGGTGTCAGCCATCACTTAAGGGTTAAAGTACCATACTGCATTGTTACCTCACAGTTCCTATAGTCCTTTGTTGCCTTATCAAACATTATTACACCATGGCTACAATAATAAATAATAGCTTGCAAGGTAATTTGGTAGCTCAGTAGAAAATATAAATGAAACAGGGTATTGGAAACCATGAAACCTAGATTTGCCCAAGAGTAGGTCATGGAGGCACTTTAAGAGACAGTAGCCCAACTTTTTAATGATTATCATACAATATTTTCTCATGCCTGCAAGGTATGGAAATTCAGAGCAAGTCTCTTTGATCAAAGATAACAGCATGTGGATGCCTGATGGTCTAGTGAGTAAGGGCACTCCAACCAGATGTGGCCATGAGGGTCTCATTCTGAGTTGTGGTTGGAGTTTATTGCTTATAAAATGCTCCTGAGAGGTGAGCAACTTGTCACTCATTGCCCTAAACGTTTGGAATGAGTGGTCAACCCCAGGCCCCTATGCTCCTGATCGGGCAATACAGGTATTGGGTTGGGTGATGGATGAATGGATAGCTATTCCAACTGTATGTCTTGATCTTCAGTCTGGAGGCGAGCTTGAGAATGCAGAGCAGATGGGAGGGACAGTGATGGGAATACTCTCGTGCATTACAAAGTCACAGCTTTGGCCAGCAGACTCAGGGGATGCCTTCAAAAAATTGTCAAGTGAGTAAATTGGGCAGTTAGCTTTCCATTAACCGCTTATTGGTTGTTGTTACCATTATCTTTATACACAGCATGCAGTTATCTTTCATTTAGATCTCTTACTGGTCATTACTGCTTTAAAATTATAGCTGTTACTGAAATGTAATTTCCCCCCTTTTAGTATTCGTACGATATTTTTGCTCCTTACATCCAGTTTTGCTACCTCGATTAGTGGAATTGAAGATCCATTCCCAATCTCCCTGTCATCATCTCCCAGGAAACCCACTGATGTGAATGGCCATGACAGAACTGACTCTAGACTTTTTACGTGCCCTGTCACTCTTTCAATTCCCCCTGCAGAACCTCCATCTCTTACCAGGGTACTCTTCCACTCCCTTCCACACCCCATTCAGTGTTCCATTGGTACCATTCATCGCACTTTGTAAACTGTATCTCTTCTGATTCTTATCCACGCTTCATTGCCATTTCATCTCTGTACTGTACTGTAAAGTATTGGTATTCAGATGTATGTTCCTTCCATTTCTGGTATATTGATAAAGTTTGAGTACAGATATATCTACCTTACTTTCAGTAGTCAGGTAGAATTATTACAGATTGTGGTATGTCTGAATGGGGACATTTTATTACCAGTGTTACAGTACTACACTGGGTGGTAACCATATAGCACAATTATGCCGCCGAGTGGTTTAGTGGGTAATTAAGGTGCTCCGGTCAGATTGAGCCGGTGCAGGTTCATATGCAAGGGGTGGTTGGGGCTTACTGTTCATGTAATGCCACTCGGGGATGAGTGATGCTGGTCACTCTCATCTTAAATATCAGGACCAACTTGCCTAGCCCCAGGCTTCTATGCTCGTTTGGAGCAACACTGGATTAGATGTTGAATGAATGTTACAATACTTACAACTAGGGATTGACAGCAGTATACTGTTCTTGCATGCTATACATTGTTAATTTCTTCTTCTTCTTCTTTTTTTTTTTTAAATAATATTTATAGCAGGCATCACTTCATCGCATTGTTCACTGGTAAAATATCCAACATTTGGGACACTAATGTGTTCTTCCTCCAAGTTCCAGTTTAGGTTCAGTTCCATAACCTAATGGTTTCCTTGCTTCCTCCATGTGTGGTGTGATGGCATTAAAACTGTATTCCATTGTTGCTAATTGTATTGCTGTATTAGGATGCCAGGTATTACAATAATGGCTGCCTAACTTGATTTCAAACTATGTTCTTTATATACATTGCTTGCCAAATTGCTAGTCCAGTTGTCATATTTAATGTTGATGAAAAGGTCTGCCTAATTTGATTTCACACTATGATCTTCACACATACAGTGCTGGCCAGATTTCTTGTCCAATTGTCATTTTCAGTAAAGGTGAAAAGAATAGTAAAAGGGATAGAATGAGATGAAATTGATACTGTATTTAGATGTTTGAGATCAAGATATCTAATATTACTTCTACACATGGATGTTCTTGTATGTACTGTATATCCATGACAGTGTTTCAGTATATTATATACTGAGTGTGTATAAATCTTGTTTTCAGTAACATACAGTGACCACAGCTATGTTGTCTGTCTCTCAAACAAGAATATCCACATTGTGAAACGCAAGTTCATCCCTCACGAACCCGTCAGAGTCTAACAGATGACGAACCAACACACCGGACATGGGACTCCCAGCACTGAATATTGTGAGCACCAGTTGGAATGTATTTTATGTAATTACTCAGTAACCCCATCAATCAAATGACATAATTTGTATTTTGATCTTGCTAATTTCAGATTTCTATATTCACCAGATTCAAAGGATATTTCGTACAATCTGGGTGCAGGTATACAGTATGTATAGAGCATTGTTTCTTAAAATTGGTCCACGGACCCCCAGGGTTCCGTGGAATGTTCCAAGGGGTCCGCAAGCTAATTTGAGTATCAGATAAAACATATACAGTAATAGTATCTGGAAACAATTTTACGACTTTGTAGGTATCTGGAAACAATTTTACGACTTTGTAGAATGTAGTGATATTTGTGATTTGGCAACTTTGTAGTGGCTGCTGCCTGGCCGTGGGCCTGCCATATGCCATAATTATAGCCTACAAACACCTTTAAACTCAAGAGGTAGGGTAGGAGGGAAATCTACTCATAATTAAGGGTCTGCCACATGATTAGTTTTAATAAAAGCAGTCTGCTGCACAAGAAAGTTTAAGAACCACTGGTGTAGAGGGAAGGAGGTTTACAGTAATCCTTTTACTTTATCATGGCTTCAAATTGCTGTCCCTCCATCGTGAATGCTGAGCTGTAAGGTTGAGCACCCTTTTCATAAGAGAATTAAAAAGTGTGCTGGAAGAAGGATTTGTTGACTGAAAACATTGACAGTGTTCTTTTGTCAGTTATCACATATGGGTGAAACATGGACTAAGCATGTCAAAGGTCTGAGCTATGAAGATGTTTCCCCTAGGTGGGCTATAAATTGTGGACAAAGTAAGGAGTAATAGGGTAGAACTACGAATATTTTGGTATGACAGATCCTAAAGTTATGTGTTGTGGTGCAGTGAATAAAGTGAAGCTCTGAACTGGCATGGATGGTGTGGAAGAATGCAGGAAGATTGAAAAGGATTTGTGTTTGTGTCAGCTATGGAGGCTTTTTTACACTGTTTCTTTAGGGATTTATATTGTACACTATGGCTTTATATCTTCTTGGTATGTTTCCCTGTGATGACTTTTACGTAAAGGACATAAAACAGATTACAGTATTAACCCACCATATGCAGAAATAAACTGGCAAGGATGAGGTACTACCCCCACCAGAATATGGGCATAGAAGAATGTTTTAGTGGTGGGAGGGGTGCCGTAGGTACGTTTCGTTTCGTTTTTGAAGGCTCCAACATGCTTGCATGTGTCGGCCTTGGTCACCTAATGGCGGCTCTCCACGCTGCTCGATCTCTGGCAGCCTCCCTATTCAGTCCCTTAACCCTTAAGTCACATTTAATGACCTCGTCCCATGTCTTTCTCGGTCTACCCCTCCCAACCCCTCCCCCAATATTAACACTTCTCACCCTCTGTACCCAATTATCATCCCCCATCCTCTCCACATGTCCAAACCACCTCAGCCTACCTCTCCTCATCACAACACCAATACACTCCAGTCCCATCCTACCTCTCAACTCTTCTATCGTAAACCCAGCCCCCCCAGGCCTTGCACGCAGGGACGCACTGCACATCCACCTAATCATTGTCATTTCTGTACGTTTAAACCTGCGAATATCTTCTTCCTTTACTGCCCAGGTCTCACTACCATACAGCATCACACTCCTAACACATGCTGCATACAAAGACCCCTTAGCACGTAAGGAGAGTCCTCTCAATGTCAGGAGAGGCAACAGCTCCCTGAACTTCTTCCAACCACTTCTCACTCTAGCAACTTTGGAGAAAAAAAGGAAAGAAAAAAAAAAGCAGATTTTACAGGATGATAAGTTGTCAAAGGAAAGGGGAATGGTTAGAAGAACATAAGAGATTTATGATGATTTAAGCTCTTGTAACATGGCCAAGTCATATGGAAGAAATCAGAGGATGGAGCAGTGTTAAGAAGCACAGTATGGTATGTACGATTGTTTGAAGATAGTATACTTTGGGTAGCACCTGTATTTCATATTGTTTTATAATTTTGTTCAGATTTGTAAAGTTACTGCTATTGATAGAATGTTTTATATATTTTAATGCCTCTTCTATGAAATGACATTGAAACAGCTGGCAAGAGAAAATCTAGTATCCGCCACTACCATTAATTTGTTGGATAGCAGTACCAGTAGTAATACAGTAATGAGGGATTG
This sequence comes from Birgus latro, assembly GCA_018397915.1. NCBI lineage: Eukaryota > Metazoa > Arthropoda > Malacostraca > Decapoda > Coenobitidae > Birgus > Birgus latro. Next base: position 24,200 of record JAGKTI010007644.1, read on the forward strand.
TCCATATCAGTTCACAAGCTAGCAGTATCGTTTAGCAACATTTTAAAATGATCAGAAGTATTTTAGCTATATACTGGTAAAATGTCTATCATGTTTGCTCTGCTTTAAACTAAATCTTTATCAAAGACTTGTGTATATCCTGGAAATAATAATTAAAAAAAAAAAAAAAGAATGTACTGTAATCACCCTGTTCTTTACTCAGTTAAGTCATTCATATGTACTGGTATTGGGCACAAGGGCTTAAGAGTAAATGCAGATGAAACAAGTGATGGTATCTAGGGCTGGGGGCAGTACTGTCAAAGAAGAGGGAATGCCCATGTGCAATTTGCCACAAGGTTTTGGGAAGTACTGTAATTCCATCTTGTGCAGTGCTTTTGATAAGTGGGTGCATAAGAGAAGTAGGAGGGAGACCACGAGATAACGCTGATTTCATGTGTACAGTGTGTCAGGGAGAACAGTTGGAGATTGCCAGGTGTGACAGGTGACTCTACACCGAGTGACAAACCAAATGGTTTTCTGTACACCAAGAAACCATTTACTACGCTGGGTGGTAACTGTATAAACAAATTATGGCACCTGGTGGTTTAGTGGGTAATTAAGGCATTCCAATCAGACTGAGCCTGTGCAGGTGTATATCCAAGGAGTGGTTGGGGTTTATTGCTCTTGTAATGCCACTCAGGGATGATTGAGGCTGGTCACTGTCATCTTAAATGTCAGACCGACTCGCCTAGTCGTGGACTCCTACGCTTCTCATAGGGCAACACAGGATTAGATGATGATGATGATGAAAGGATTGAACTTACTGAGTCTCTTGAGTGTGTGGAAGAGTTTTGTTATTTGAGAGAGATGTTATGTACTAAGTTGGGGCTGGAGCTAGCTCTGTGGCTAGAATGAGGAGTAGTTGGAAGAAATTCAGAGAGCTGTTGCCTTTCCTGACATTGAGAGGGCTCCCCCTCCATGCTAAAAAAAAAAAAAAAAGAGAGAGAGAGAGAGAGAGAGAGAGAGAGAGAGAGAGAGAGAGAATCCCCCGAGCTAGACCTTACAATGAGATCATATAGCCCCGCTAGGTAACAGGAGGGTGCTACCCCTCCCGGCACGGCAGTCCCGGGGGCGGCTCGAACTCGCGACCCCCCGGTCCCGAGCTTGATGCTCTACCTCTGAGCCACCGTGCCTCCATGCTAAGGGATCTTTGTATGCAGCATGTTAGGAGTGTATTGCTGTATGGTAGTGAGACCTGGGTAATAAAGGAAGAGGATATTTGCAGGCTCAAACATACAGAAATGACAGTGATTAGGTGGATATGCAGTGTGTCCCTGCATGTGAGGCGTGGGGGGGCTAGGTTTACAAGGGAAGAGTTGAGAGGTAGGATGGAACTGGAGTGTATTGGTGTTATGATTAAGAGAGGTAGATTGAGATAGTTTGGGCATGTGGAGAAGATGGGGGATGATGATTGGGTGCAGAAAGTGAGAAGTGTTAATGTTGGGGATAGGGTAACAAGAGGTAGACCGAAATAGACCTGGGATGAGGTCATTGAGTGGGACTCCAGGGATAAGGGACTAAATAGAGAAGCTGCCAGAGATCGAGCAGCATGAAGAGCTGACATTAGTTGAGCAAGGCCGATGCCTCCAAGCATGTTGGAGCCTTAAAAAAAAAAAAAAAAAAAGATACCATGGTGCACATGTGCAGTTCAGGAAACATATTTAAGACCTTATACACGGCTGTGAGTGCATGAATATATGGTACTGCATTTCTAAAGTATAGGATACTAATTGCATTGGTGAGATGTATAATTACTTTAACCCCTTCACTAAACAGTCATTACTAAGCTGAACAAAGTTGTATGGCAGTAGCAGGAATTTTTCATGTTAGTTCCCAAAACCTTCATATCCAGATGGTTCCAGTCATATCAGTTTGAGTCTGTTTATTGTTATTCAGTTTTGATTCTGTTTGCTGTATCTCAGTCAAGGTCAGTTTACCCCCCCCCCAGCACTGTGCATAGACTTCGCAGCCCGTTACCAAGGCCCAGTAGTCCTCCTGTGTCCATACACCTCCTCATGTCACCGCTTCGGTGCTAACACCCACCATCCATATTGAATACATGCTAGGGCTGTTTCATACAGGACTGGTGTATTGGTATTAGTGGGCGTATTTTTATACGTTGGCGGGTCATTTGATAGATCAGTAAAGTCTGCCTCAGTTAAATTCAAATCCTTAAACTGTCCCCTGCCCCAGCTGTGATTCGAACCTGGTCCAGTAGGATGGCAAGCCAACTCTACTGATTTGGCTACTGCCTGCCTCTAAGCTTAAAGCTAGGGAGGATGTCTTTACATGGTGGCACTGATGCACTCGCATAGAGTTGTCTGGTTATACAAATGTCTCTCCATCCTTCCTATGAAAGGACCATGCAGACCACTGAGTTCACATCCAGATGGGCTTGGTGCCACAACAGCATGTTAATAACAAGGTCAGCTTAGATCCACTGTACTCCTCATTTTCATATATAAGTAAATCAGATTTAGCCCCCTTTAAACCCTTCAGCTCATCTTAACCTGGGAATGTATGTACTGATTCAGGATATACCTTTGAAGTTTGAACAAGATTGTCAGGTGTTATACTTTCAGATTCAGTCAAACAAATTCTAACCCTACTCCACACTAAAAGTGTGGTGGCCCAGGTAAAGGAATGAAAGTAAGAAAATATGCCCAATGAAATGGGCTGTCTCTTCTTTCTCTCATACAAATGTGAAATTAAATTAACAAAAAAAGTATAAAATTTATTGTTCACAATTAGTACCATTAAATTAATCACATCTTTAGCAGTACAAACAGTGGGAATCACACATCCTTAATATAAACATAGTGGACTCATTATGTTCGTTTTCAGCTTTTGTTGACTCCCATAACCACACTTTCTAAACCACTTACATGCAAACTGTCAGTTACAAGGTTGGAGCACATGAAATTAGGTTCAACTCATGGGAAACAGTGTTCTCCATTTGATTTTGAAAGCTTCTTGGAGGAAGCAGTCAAGAGGGGTCCAGTAACCCTCACAACCAACCTTTCTCCATACCATCCAGTGTACAGAACTCACCTCTGCAGTTAAATTCAGTACCCAACAGCCTCCACTGTTTTAACACAATGTGTACTGCAGCAGATTGTATGCTAACTTGTGTAATTTCTATGAATGCCCATAAGTGTCAAAACTTGAGTCAATAGGTAGGGAGGAATTGTAAAAAAAAAAAATAAATAAATAAATAAATTAAGAGTAGCTTATCAGATGCCAGGGCCAGAATGATTTTTCCCATGTTATATATATACAGGCATGAAAATGAAGGTAAGAGTAAGAGCAGTGGAAATGGATTGTGAAATGTGTGGCGAGCAGATGGCATAACGAATACAGAATGTGTCCATGATAGGTACAGAGTAAGGAAGTCTGTGGAACTAAAGAAAGTGCATTTAGATGGCATGGTCAGGTAGGGAGAGTTGATGAATAGGGTGTATCTAAGCAAGTTTTAAGGAGAGAGGCTTGGTAGATGAAGATGATGGATAGATATAATAAATGAGAAAGCATGGTATGTAGGTTGATGAGACTAGGGTACTGAGTGGATCAAGCTGGTTGGAGAATTTTGTGGAGTATTTGGCAAGGATATGACACCAGTCTTTTAACTGTAATTCAATAGCTGTTGGACTAACTGGTAATATGAAATGTGTGAATGTGGGTGTGCTTGTGAAGTAGACATATTACTGCTATTCTTTTGATTATGCTTGTTCTTACTATCTGGACCCTACCTCCCTCTGTCCTCATGTGCAATACTCAGTTACATATAATGAGGCCACTTTAAATTGGAAATTAGTGTGCATCAGACTGCACATGTAACCTAGGTTTAAAATTGCACAGGGCAAGCTAATATCCTTGAAAATTACTTTAAAGCATTACTATACTTTGTAGTATGTACAGACTTAAAAATCAGCATCAAGAGTAAAACTACGCTGGTCAGAGGTTGACATAACCCCGCACTTTTGGTATTCTCCGACTCTTTTCTCAAAGAAGTTGGTCTTTCCTTCAAGTGATATATTCTCCATGAAGTCAAATGGGTTCTCAGAACCATACAGTTTGTCACAACCCAGCTCAAGCAACAAACGATCAGCAACAAACTCAATGTACTGACGCATCAGAACACAATTCATGCCTATCAAATTCACTGGGAGAGCATCTGTAAGGAATTCTTGTTCAATCTTTACAGCATCACTAATAATGGAATGAATTTTCCCCTGGCTAGGTTTGTTCACCAGATGTTTGAACATAAGACAGGCAAAGTCAGTATGCAAACCTTCATCCCGTGAAATCAATTCATTGCTGAATGTCAAGCCTGGCATTAGTCCTCTCTTTTTCAGCCAGAATATAGATGCAAAAGAGCCACTGAAAAATATTCCTTCAACTGCTGCAAAGGCAATTATTCTCTCAGAATATGAGGCAGTTTCATGAGCAATCCACCTCAGTGCCCAGTCAGCCTTCTTTTTGACACAAGGCAGAGTCTCTATGGCATTGAAGAGATGTTGCTGTTCCTCTGTATCCCTAATGTATGTGTGAATCAACAAACTATACATCTCACTGTGAATGTTTTCCATAGCAATCTGGAAGCCATAGAAGCATCGGGCCTCTGGTACCTGAACCTCCTGACAAAAACGTTCTACCAGATTCTCATTCACTATGCCATCAGAGGCAGCAAAGAATGCCAGCACATGGGATATGAAGTGACGCTCCTCATCTTTCAGCTTCTCCCAGTCCCCTAGGTCCTGGAAAAGCACAGTAAACATATAAAAACCATTCAACACAAATACATTATTAAAATCAATAATATACAGTAAAAAGCACATGCACATCAGTCTACATTTCCATCAATTTAAGTGAAATTGTAGAGCCTCAGGCATCCAATTCATGTTTTTAAATACTCCCCCCCCCACCTCCAATTTAAATTTATATAGGCCCACAGAAGCAAATTCTCATTAACAGAATGGTGAAATTCAGAAATGAATAGAAAGCACATGTATGTACATCTGATACTTTCCTCCCCGCAGGGAATGTCAACAAGGGAAATCTAGGCAAACCACCTCTACCTTACTTTGTTCTTACATACCCTTATCCTAGAAATTTCATTCTCTCTTCAAGGTACTGTTACCACATAGGGTCTGTTTGTTTGCCTCTTCAGTTACCATTTCATTTTCGAATTTCCTTGGCATCCTGTGTAGGCAATGACCTGCATTCTTTGAATATGTCCAGGTGTTTCAAATGCCTCAATTAGTGGCGGTCTTCCAAAGGTTTAATCCCCAAGAAGTGAATTGGAGATTTTTTATCATGTACCAAAGGAAGCTGGTCATTGACCATTAACATTCTAGACAATTGTACCCTATCTTTAGGCCCCTACATCTTGGAAAGTGGTAAAATGAAACTGCCCATTGTAGAAACAATAAATTTTAGTCTGTAACCTAGCAGGTAACTGGCCTGGTTCACCCCCCCAAAAGTGTCAGCAGTAATACATTAAGGTTGTGGCACAGACATACCTTGGTGGCGAGTGCCCAGTTAAACACCTCTTAATTCCCTACTCCCTGAAAGATGGTGCAGTGCTGATGGGCACCTTTAACCTACTCTCCACGTCCTGATGAACCCTGGACCACAACTCATGCTTACTTTCTAGACCACAGTAAACCATAGTGTACTCATGTTGGAAAACTAAGGTATATGCACAGTAAATAGTGACTGTACCTTTGACAAGTCTACTTCCTCCACAGTCCAAAAGGAAGCCACTGCCTTCTTGTACATTTCAAATATGTCCTGGTAGTTGACTGGGAAGATTACAAACCGACCAGGATTATCTCGCAGTAGTGGCTCCACATCTCTGTCCTCTGCAACAACCTGTTCAGTGTGAGTAGTATTAATGCATATATTTAGTAGTATAGCTGAATAAGCAGACACCCTATTTTCATACGTTAGTCATGCTTCACAGCCAAGGAAATGGTATCCTGGAACTTGTGACATAACACAGTATGATGACTAATCTCAACTAAAGAGACTTCCACACTGAAAAGTAGCTGTACTTGAACTGGAAGTCACAGTCAAGAGTGAGAGCAGTGGAAATGAGTTATTTGAGAGGAGCATGTGGAGTCACATGGAGAGAGAGACTTACAAATGAGGAAGTGAAGGAACGTTGTGGTGTGGTTGAGGACGTGGTGGAAAGCGTTAGGAGAAACACGTTAAGGTGGTTTGGGCATGTGGAGAGGATGGAGAGTGAAAGATTGGCGAGGAGAGTGTATGTGAGTGAGGTGGAGGGGGCGAGACGGAGGGGGAGGCCGAGGATGAGATGGAGGGATGGGTGGGGAGGTATATGAGAGAGGGGGGGTGTGAGTTGGGAGCTTGGTATCTTACTGACCATAAAGGTAGCTTACTGACCATAAAGGTAGCTTAGATCATTTCCACAAAGTCTTTCTGTTACACAATATTACATCTCTTGGTATAATCATGAAATTTTATCCTCTCTGGTTCACCAAACGGGTGTGTTAATGCAAGGGTTCACTTATATCTTATGGAGTGATCACAGTACAATATTGTGGTGTCCCAGAAAGTACGGAAAAGAAGTCTGGACCTTGTTGTAAGGGCTGAGGAGCGAGAACTATGGAAATGGGTTTTTTAAGGGGAGTGGGTATGTGGGCAGACAAATGAAGGAGTGTTGTGCTGTCGATGTGGAGGCCCTAGAAAACAGAAATAATTTGAGATCACTGGCCACACGGAAATGATGGAGAATGAGTGCATGTGTGAGGTGGATGGGGGGTGGGGTGAGGGAAATCAAAGATGAGAGTTGAGAACGAGGTGAAGAATGACCAACATGGGTGGGAGAGGGCACCCAAATGGCAATGGACAGGGAGAGAAATTCATTTGTAGCAACCCCTTGGGGCATTTGCATCTGGCGATATAAGGGTAGAAATTGAAGGGCCACAATACTTCTGTTTACTGAATAGGCTAAGCTCTGAGTATGCTCTTGGGGAAGAAATGCATTATTTCCAGTAATCTGATCGATATCAGTGAATACAAGGTATCAAACTTGCCTTTTGATTGCCAGAGGCACTTAATTGTAATAGTTATTGCAATATAATGACAAGAGGCTCTTCACTGGAGGAGCAAGGGCTCATAAGTGCTTCCAGCAGACATCCAATGTTAATAAAGGAACAGTTATTTAAAAAGATAATTATGTTCAACTTGTTGCATGCAACACTATCTACCGGTTTTCTCTAAACCGTCGCACCTCGTTACGTAAACAGGAATTTCCGGGCTTACCTTTTTTGCCTTAACTGTAGGCTCTTTCATAGCACTGTTGCACTTTATTGGACTTTTCTTAAGGCTCTGCTGCTTTTCCACCTGCAAGAGAAAGTGAAATTATTGATATGCATAATTACTTCTCTTATTAATACTAACAACGAAAATACGTATGGTACGGCATTATTGCTTAATTAAAGTTATTTGTATAAAAAAAAAAAAACTAACCTGATTTTCCTTATCCTCAAGTGACACATTGTTAATCCGCTCTGTCAGGATATTGGCTGGCATCTTGTATTAAATCTGGAGGCTAAACAACGCTTCAGGAGATATCCGTCCTAACGCTGCGGTTGTCTCAGTCGGACTAGGACGACACAGAAAGCTTGAATTTGGCGGGAATGCCCAGCTGTTTGTCATCCTCAGCCAATGAGCATCCTTCACGTCTGTATTCCTACGCGTTAGTGTTTACATAATATGAAAGATAAAAAATTCGTTGACTGTGATTATATACCATCAACGAAATACCTTCAGTTATGCTACAGGTAACCATATTAGGAGATAATAATGACAGCCAGATGAGTACTGAGGATTTGTGGTGTGCACTACTTTGTCAAGAAAGGAAAAATACATTGTAAGTTATGTTTGTTGGTGTCAAATGTGTGTTCATACCACTCAAAATTGCCTCTTCATAGTTCTCATAGTATAGAATATATTCAAGTTAGTTTTTCTGATTAACCAATGTGTTAGACTAATGTTCTAAAACCACTGGAACTTTAAGATGAGCTTGATAACATAGCTTTGTTGGTAAGAACTGGCACCACTGGCGCGCCAAATATTAGAGATTAACGTACGTAGTGTTCCGAATCCAATCCTTTCATGAAAGAACAAGATTTTGAAGTTCTCCTTCCGAATACCCGTGTTGTGATTTTAATGACTATAATTCATGCTGTTAAAACGGACTGATTATTCCTATGGATGAAGACCGGTGTTCCCCAAGGTATATAATTACATCCCATATCCGGTCTTCACAGACTCAGCTTAACAAAATCGTCTTCTGTCATCTAGTTTCGAATACTAGAGTTACCCGAACAAGTACACAATTTTCATTCTGTTTTTGCTCAAAGCAGATTACATTGCTCAAGCAACCTGCAAGCATCTAGGAGGGAACATAATGCATGAGAGAACACTAAGACGCAAAGTAGATGTATACGAAAGTGAATGAATTTGGGAAAAAAAAAAAAGGAAGAAAAATGAATAAAACAAATGGGGCGAGCTAGTGACTCAGTGAATTATGAATTTCCTCCGCGCCATCCTCATGACGGTTACCTGAGGTCCTTTGTACCTTTTCAATCTTATCTGTGTGTTTTTTGAGACGTGGATTCCAGACTACTGATGCATACGCTAGGGTTGGTCTAATGAATGATATGATTATCTTTCTCAGCATGTCCTCATTTATATATGCGAATTCTATTCACATATTAGCAAGCAGTGTATACATGGTCCGTATTTTCTCATTGATGCGGTCAGCCGGAGATAGTCTGTTAATATCACTCGATCCTAGGTCCTTTTCTGATGTGTGTAGGTCTGGTCTTTCTCTTTTACCAAACTTCATGACAAGGTGCTTATTTAATTCTTCTTTAGCCCTTGCGATGCTTGTGCACAGAAGGTCATGTATACAAACCTTTGAAGTTGACTGTGTGTGGATGCAAAGAATTTGAAATTATTATTATGAATAGGCTAATAAGATAGTGATTCATGTCAATGCACCATGGGACACAGGCACGCACTATAAAGGTCTTGAATTATATATAAATTGAATTGAAACCTTCGGTGCGATCGTCAATTGTTTTATAAACTATCCACGTAAGAAGACCGTGTTTTCCTTGCCAGCTGTCAAACAACAATATCAAAAATGGGTAAGGTTACGAAGTCGAAGTGACTCAAAATAATTTTTCTCTTGGGTATTAGTGTGATTAGGTCGAGAGACAAGGGAGGTACGAGAATGGCAGGTACTGTTAGATTATGCATATGGTAGTTACTGACGATATATAGCATTACTGTCAAGGGACAAGAAAGCCGAGTGTTTCATAGACGTGTACGTGGAAGCGGCCCACAGTCATTTGTTCAGTGTCTTCTCAAAGTCGACTCAGTTTAGAGACTTTATCGTTAATTCTATGAACCATGTACATTTTGCAAACCAGCACAGCGTAAAATACAGTTTGTAATAATGCGTGGTCTGAGTAATTCTCATCGTAGATAGGTTGGGTTATGTTACCCTTTCAGGTGGTATTTAACTTGGCTGAAAAACACCGAAATCTCTTTGGAAATATAAGGTCCATATGGAAGCAAATTATGCAGCCCAGAACCATGCCATGGGTTACATGTCAGTTTCAGATACCGTTAGGTGAGGTTTATGACAAATTGGGTCCCACTCATTGATACTGGCCTCTGCTTGGTGATCGGGATAATATGAACTTTATTACAGGAAGATATAAAACTCCCTTTTATTATTATTATTATACATATGCCTGTAAAACGTTGCTTCGTATACTTGCTGAGAACAGTACCATAGATTATATTTGAGGGAGAGGATCAGTAGCAGATCAACCCATGTCCACAACCAGTTCATTTCCAAGCCATTCCAGTTAGGATGGGGACAGACTCTTCTGGAATGGATTGATCAGTGTCCTGTCCAGTAAATTCATGCATGCACAAAGCAATCTGTACCACATTCCTGTCATTGGGCGTACACTATTAAGTAGGTTACTTCCTTTGGTACATAAAGGGACAGTGTGTGAAGAAATCAAACTGTCCCTTTATCTGTCACAAGAGAACTTTATGATTATATGCCTAAAGACTAGGGATATGGTATGGAATACTTTAGTGCGTAAGGTACTTCTAGCATGGATGAACATACTCTATCTTCCTTTGTACATTTAGCACATTACTCCTAAGAGCCCTCATCTTTGCTGCAGATGCAAATCACATGGATATTAAAATGATATAACACACAGGAGAACGTTAACCCCTGGCAGGCTGGTTCTTTGGAAGGTACCATAGATTATCTCCACTTAGTCATTGTTTTATGACCATTGTAAATTTTAAGTGGTAGGTGGGGGTGCTCAGCATCCAGTCACTCAATGTAGTGTTGTTCCCTGGTAGTCACCCTTTCCTCTCTTCCATCTTTCCTTCCTTCCTCTTATGTCCTTTCCTTCATTCTTTCCTTTTCCTTCTGTCTATGGGTGACTATACTGAGTGTCAAGCCAAATGGTTTCTTGTACACCAGGAAACCATTTACAACACTGGGTGGTACCCAGTAACCTTATAAGCAAACTATGGCACTTGGTGGTTTAGTGGGTAATTAAGACGCTCCAGCTGGATTGAGCCTGTGTTGGCTTATATCCAAGGGTTGGTCGTGGTTTATTGCTCACATAATGCCACTCAGGGATGAGTGAGGTTGGTCACTCTCATCTTGAATGTCAAGACCATCTTGCCTAGCCCCAGGCTCCTACACTCCTCATGAGGCAACATAGGATTAGATGTTGATGTAAACTGTACCTCAAATGAGGCTTGCAGCTTGGCCCCTGCAGACCTTTTTTGTGCCTCGTATGACATCTGCAGCTCAACAAAGGTTAAGGCTTCAATTGCAAGACAGCCTGCTAAGGAAGAGGCAGTACTGAGTCAACTGTGCAATTTCAAACTTCTATTACTCTTTCATTCACCCGAGACTTGTCTCCATTCATCCCTAGACCTCTCTTCTTCCATATCCTTCAGCATCATTTGGCTCAGAGCCATTACATTCACACTCTTTTCATAAAACACCTCACCTAAATTATCATATTTCCAATCTCCATTACTTACAATATTCAGCGTCTGTCTGTTCCAGTGTATAGCCAGATTCTTTAATCCCAGAAGGGGTAGCCATGAACAAATTACCTCCATGTTCATGGCCATATTGTTAGTAATTACTGTATTGTACATGTACAGTATTGGCACTAGCTGTAGACATGTAGGTTTCTATGTAATTAATTACATAAACCAGTGAAAATTTGATAATACTGCAAGTTCACCATGAAACATCATTTATTTTTTTCTAACTTGGGGCAAAGGTTATTGATAGAAGGCTTTCTTTACTTGAACAATAATCAAGAAACTGTAAATATTTTAAAGCTTATTTTGCCATTTTTGCAGGAGCTTTGCTGAGCTACTTCAGGGGCCTCATTGGGTCTCGTGAGATGCGAATTTTAATCCTGGGTTTGGATGGGGCAGGCAAGACAACCATCCTTTACCGACTACAAGTTGGAGAAGTGGTGACCACCATTCCCACAATAGGTTTTAATGTAGAACAAGTTACATATAAGAATTTAAGGTTCCAGGTCTGGGACTTGGGAGGACAGACAAGCATCAGGTATGGTATATTGTTGTTTGATTACTGTTGTTAATTATGGTTGAACATAAGTTCGTTTATGATATTGCTTTAAACTGAGTATGAATAATGTGAATAAGAATGAATGCAATTTTTGTAAATGTGTTTTGAGTTTTATGATAGTCAGAGTGATGAGGTTTATGGTGGTAGAAAGGAGAGGCAGTATATGTACTGTATATATACTGTATATCTATCTTTATCTATCTATATAAAATATATATATATATATATATATATATATATATATA
>JAGKTI010007645.1:0-22500 GCA_018397915.1 Birgus latro
GTAGTGGGATACGTTGTGTGATATGTAAAGCGCATGTGGTGTAGTGCATAAGATAGTTAAAGGAAATGTTTGGGAGAGTATGCTGGTCTACTCTCCATGTTACTGTCACACTGAAAAGGTCAGCAAAGGGGGATGATTAGGTAGCTAGTGAAAAAGAAGCTCCAGCTCTCCCTATCACCAGCATTCCCATTCCCCCCGGGAATACCACCCTGTTCGGCCCATGCTACAGCCTCCTCCTCATAGATATAATTTGTGATATTAAGAAAGCCACCTGAACATCCCCAAAGGCAAGTTTTACTGCCACTCCCAACGACTGGGAAAGATGTTTGTAGACCAAACAGAATCAAATGTATGCAATTTAAAAACTATAAATAGCAGCAGAGGTCTAAATGGAGTGGCTTAAACCTAACTTTGTCCCCCCTGACACCCCACTGATCATAAGCTACCTGACTGTGTGCAAATAAAAATATGCACTAGGTAAAACTGCACCAAAACAGGATTGTGCATTAAGTGTTTGGTAATCATGGCGCTTAAGATCATCATTACACAACCACAGGATGGCAATGGAAGGTGGGATCATAAAGTAAATCTTTATGTACATCAGACATGCATTAAAAGACGATACAAGTTAGCAACATAATGCTTGGAAATTAAGCTAAAACACTTCATATTACAAAAAATCTTAGATATACACAGTATAGAGTACAATAATGGTACCCCATTTGGGAACATTTAAAAACAAACATCTGATTAATGGAAAGAGGATAATGTTTATAAGACCATAAGACCATCATCCACTCACTTGATGTAGTGCTGCTTACCTCTTCCTTAGCCTTTATCATTCTTTTTCTGTGCCTGCCCACCTCTCTTCCTATTTCTCCCATCTTTCCTGTCACTTCTTATTTCTTTCTTTACAGGTGGCTTTACATTGAGTGACAGGGGCATTAGCCTTCTCAGTGTAATAGGAAAAGTATATGGTAGGATACTTATTGACAGAGTTACGGAAATTACTGAGGAATTAGTTGGAGATGAACAAGGTTTTAGGAAGGGAAGAGGTTGTGTAGACTAGATATTCATTCTTAGATCCTTAGTGGAAGAGTTTCTAGAGAAGGGCAAGTTGTATGCAGCCTTCATGGATCTGGAGAAAGCATATGACAGGGTGGATAGACAAGGTTTGTGGAAGGTATTAAGAATATATGGAGTGGATGGGAAGTTGTTGAAGGCAGTGAAGAGTATGTATGAGGGTGCTAAGGCTGCAGTGCGTGTGGATGGCAAACTGAGTGAATCTTTCCATTTGAAGGTTGGATTGAAACAAGGATGTGTCATGTCTCCATGGTTGTTCAATCTGTATATGGAAGGGGTTATAAAGGGGATACAAGGTCGGGCAGTGGATGTTGGAGCGGCCCTAGTGAGAGAGGGCAGTGTTTGGAAACTCCCTGTACTGTTGTTTGCAGATGGTACTGTGTTGTTGAGCAAAGACGAAGGGGAGCTGCAAGGCTTGGTAAATGAGTTTGGGAGAGTGTGTAAGAAACGGAATCTAAAGGTGAATGTAGGGAAGAGTAAAGTGATGGTCTTCGAGAGAAGTGATGTCAGTGAATGTACAGTGAGATTGGATGGGAAGGACATGGAGAATGTGAGTGCATTTAAGTACTTGGGCAGTGTGATGAGTAAGGATGGAAGTCTGGAGGGTGAAGTGCTCGAAAGGGTGCAGCAGGGAAGGAAGGTTGCTGGTTCGTTAAATGCAGTGATAAGAAACAGGGAGGTGAGCATGGAAGTGAAAAAGTTGTTACATGACAGTATTGTGATACCAGCTCTGACATATGGAAGTGAAGCCTGGACCCTGTTGGAAGGACAGAAGTCAAGAGTGAGAGCAGTGGAAATGAGTTATTTGAGAGAAGCATGTGGAGTCACATGGAGAGACAGACTAACAAATGAGGAAGTGAAGGAGCGTTGTGGTGTGGTTGAGGACGTGATGGGAAGCATTAGGAGAAGCACGTTAAGGTGGTTTGGGCATGTGGAGAGGATGGAGAGTGAAAGACTGACGAGGAGAGTGTATGTGAGTGAAGTGGAGAGGGCGAGAGGGAGGGGGAGGCCGAGGATGAGATGGAGGGATGGAGTGGAGAGGTATATGAGAGAGGGGGGTGTGAGTTGGGAGCATGGTAGTGAAATGGCAGGGGACAGAGTGACATGGAGGCGATTTGTTTGTGGCCACCCCGTGCGGGATTGAGGCGTCTGGCAATAGATAGAGAGATAGATAGCCAAATCAAATGGTCTCCTGTAAGCCAAGAAACCATTTACAATGCTGGGTGGTAACCATATAACCAAACCATACGTGCTCCCTATGTGTCAACAAGTGGGTTGCTGAAGGGTTAGTGCCCCTCCCCGTAAAACAAATACTGTAACTCAAAGGCAAATGGCCACCCCTTACGGGATTATGGCATCTGGCAATAAATAGATAGATAATAGATAGACACTAGACTCCTAAAAAATAATAATGTGAATCAATCCATTGCACAGTTCTAAGTCAACTTTCTTCTGTGACATTTCTTCCACAAATTAAAAATACGCTAAATATTATGAGGCCTCTAATGTGTGCCTGTGTTGGGTTTGCTAATGCACATTAAAAGCACTGCATTTTTGTTTCTTGGTAGTGCATAATGATCACAGGTGGAATGATTTTGTTTTTACTGGTTCATTAAGGTTCTAATCAATCAGAATGCTAGAAGTGGGTCCATCACATATTTTCAAATTTGAAATAATCCAAGATGGACTAAGCCAACAACTTAGGGTAAGACTGGAAATTGGTCTTGGTTAAGCTCAAATGATGTGGATCTAAGTTAAGTGGCATTTAGCTAATGCCTAAAATGGATCTGAAATTAATTCGTTTATTTTCAGACACACACAAAAGGGTGAGGTTAATGTTTACAAAGCCTTAACATCACATTAATGACCCCACAATATCTCACTTATTTTTAATTTGCAGAAGAAACATCATGGGAGAAAGAACTATGCAACAAACTGATTCACACTTTCATTCAAGAGGAATCCAGTTATGATTCTGTAAACATTTATTTACCAAATGGCACAGTACTATTTTTGTTTGGTGTGTTCAATAAATTTTCCATGGCTTTGACACAGGATACAGTGACATGTCTTATAACACCAATGAACCCACCAATACTTCATTCCAATAGGAAATTTGAAAACATCGCATGAGTGACATAGCTTGACTGAAATGTAAACAGAGTACTTATACAGTACAACAAAAGGTGGTGGATCTTGTCACACCTACTTCAGGAAAGAGTTATATACAATCATTGGTTATAAATTAGTGGGTGTAGCCACATCCCCTTTTACAAATTTCGCTACAGTATATGCTACAAAATGTAAAGGAATTTATAGATGTATTACACAGCCCTTACTCATGATTAATACAACTGAATTAAGTCATAACCTACGGAACAAGTATAACTTACTGTATACTGGTACTTTTTCCTGCCACTGACGCTCAACCTACGAATTCCGTGACGAATCTTGAATCTGTTCAACCAGCCATCGGTGTAACCACACTTGCTCTCCATCCCCAGTTTGGCATGGAAATCCCTTGCTTTTTGTCGCAACATGGGGGCACTGATGCACACACCTTTGCTTCGTTTCTGGACATACCATTCATATACAGCTTTGTCTACTTCCGCCTGTTTGGGTTTTGTTAAAGCTTTACGCGTCATAATTCCTAATTCTGTTTCAGAATTTAAATAAAACTGCTTCAGTTCCGCAGCTTGGGCCCTGATGTCATAAATGGATGCCACACTGATGTTATACCGATCAACAATATTTTGACGTTGTTCACCAATTTCCAGCCTTCTGCATATGTCTAATTTATCTTTTATGGTCAACACAGCACGTTTGCGCTTTGTTTTAAGCTTTCGGGAAGACAGTTTCGGCATTGCTGTGGTTATGCCCGCCACGGAGTCAGCAAAACAGTACAGTGACACCAATGCCGTGCCGTACTGGGATGTTCTGCTTAAAGATCAATCGTACGGTAGAGTTTAAATTATTGTATATGACCCTAATCTTATCTACCAATAAATTTTTAATGAAATTAGTGCTTCAACTGCTTAATGTTTACTTCTATTATCATTCCACATGCAGTATACATTTATGTATATAAATTTTAACTGATTCAGCATAAAATGTTACTGGGACTCAATACCATATCAGTACTGCATTTCTCGACTGGGTACATTACTTAACCAATGTCCATTCAAAGTCCATATTTCCAATTGGCACCTGATATTTTTGAAATGTAAGGGAGAAGCAAATCTGATGAGAGAGAGAGAGAGAGAGAGAGAGAGAGAGAGAGAGAGAGAGAGAGAGAGAGAGAGAGAGAGAGAAATTTGACTCATGCTATCTCCAGGTGTTTTTATTGAGATTGGGAGAGACTTTTCGAAATGTAACCTCATTCATCCCCTCAGTAAAAGATGTCTCCCCAGATTTAAATAAACTAATATGGATGCAAGCAAAATGAAATAAAAACTATAATAAAACCCAAAGATCTCCCTTGGGCCACATTGTACTGAAAACTTAAACAGTACACAGATCAACACTGAAGTACTTCAAAAGACGTGTCCTGGTAAGAATGTAATAATATTCACTGATTCTTTAAGTACTTCAAAAGACGTGTCCTGGTAAGAATGTAATAATATTCATTGATTCTTTACGAAACAGGCGCGGCCTTTCCATGTTTTTTTTTTTCAAATGAGTCGTTCGCAGGTTATTTATTTTTCCTGGATTCCCACAGCTGCTGGGGATATTTATAAACCTACCTCTGAAAACTACTGTATAAATAAGGATTTTAGAATGCGTAAATGTTCTGGCTACGTCTACCTAGCTCGTCATATTTAACGTTCCTAACGCGCATTTTTATATTTGAAAGCTGGCTGTCAAACTCATTAAGCTATGTTTGGTGTATTTAGGTTAGGTTTGGTTAAATCTATAAATTTCCCATGGCTTTGACACAGGATACATTGACGCGTCTAGTTGGAGCGATGGTTGGTAAATACAAACAGCTGATTGTTTTGCCTCCTCGGAGTCCCCGCGCACCTTGGTGACGTCAAGGGGTACCCTTCTCGGGGGTAGAGAGAAAACAAGAGGATGGGTAACTACGACAAATTACCACCATTTGCTAAGTTACTTTGTCGCCCTCGTCATCGTTGTTATTTAACTATATTGGTATTGATCTTACTGTTATTACTGATTGCTTCCTAATTTATAGCTTCAGTACTTTAAACTTGATAAGCAGAGTACGAACTTACGCATATCTGAATTCATTACTATTTGTACCAGTCTTATCATTTCTGTTATGGTGGTGGTGAAATATTATTGCTGTTCATTCCTTTGACAATGCTTTTCATCATCATCATCACTATCATCAACACATCTCTTATCATCAACGTCACTACCATCGCTTCCTCAGCTTCTATAAATTTCTTTTTCTTATTATGCTGCGTGTTTAAGGGCGCGACTTCTCGTCCCTCGGACACGCAGCCTGGAGCGAGGTTCTCTTTCTAGACCGGGTTGCGCTCTTTCAAGGCATTCAGTGGGAACAGGGCATAAAACTCAGGGCAACAACCTTACACGTATATTACCACAAATTACAATAGTTACAATATGTGTGGCACACTTTACAAGGAAATAATGTCACACACAGATAGACAGGGCCGGAGGACTTGGCGACAGGAGGGTGTGACTGGGGCTTGCTGCAGTGTGGGGCCCAGTAGTAGTGGAGGGCCCAGGTCAGCGTCTGGCGTCGGGTGACCCTAGGGTCGTCGGGACGCGTCAGGAGGCCGACCCGTCGTCATCTCGTCCGGGAGAGGTGAGAGGGCTGTGGTAGGGGGTGTGCCCTTCCGCTAGAGCATGGGGCTCGGGCTTAGGGGTTGGGCCCGAACAGGGAGAGTAGGTGCACTTGCTTGCGCTTACCCTGCCAGCAAACAGTGTAAGTAAAAGGATTAGTTGTAAGGAAGAGGTCAAGTATGTTGGAGCTTTCTCCAAGGCGGTCAGGGATATGGGGAGGGTGCTGTACAAGCTGCTCTAGGTCATCAAGGAAAGAAAAGATGTAGGCTTGTTCACCAGGCGGATCAGTGAAAGGAGAGGAGAGCCAAAGATGGTGGTGAACATTGAAATCTCCTAGAATGGAGATTTCATGAGAAATGTAAAATGGATAGAATGTGTTCCATTGTAGAAGTAAGACAGTCGAAGAATTATTCACAGCCACTAGAATTAGGGGATAAGCAAACAGCGCAGATGTATTTAGTCAGAAAATGACAGGAAAGCCGAAGCCAGAGAGTAGAGAATTCAGAAGAATCAAGTTCAGGAACACGAGAGGAAGTCGTTGGGTACATATACACAATAGCCACTTTTGGCTTTGAAATGAGTATAGAGAAAATAGGAGGATATAGAAAAAGGTTTGCTGTCAGTTGCCTCAGACAACTGAGTCTCTGTAAGGAAGAGAAGGTGAGGTTTAGAGGAGGAGAGGTGGTGCTCAACAGAGCAAAAGTTAGAGGAAAGGCCGCGAATGTTGCAGACAGTGGTTCCAGGCAGCTCGTTGAGTCGTCAGAGGGAGAGAGGCAGATGGTGGGGGCATTTATGGTCCCCCCCCTGTGAACTCTGAGGCTTGTTTGAATAGCGACATTTTTCTTTTTTAATATTAAAAAGGAAGTGTAGTGTGTACTGTGCATGTAGTTTGGTGTTGACAGTTAGAGAAACTTGTATTAGAGAGCATGCTGGCCTACTCTCTGTGTTACTGAAACACTGAAAAGTTCAGGAAAGGGGGATGGTCAGGAACTAGTCCCAAGTGCTGATGAAAAGGGAGCTCCAGCTCTCCCTGTCATTAGCTTTCCATCCACCCTGGGAGTACTGTCCTGCTCAACTGGTGGTACAGTCTACTCCTCACAAACTAGGGAAATGGGGCAATAACCACCACAGCCCTTTAGAACTGGGCAGTATCCCCGCTTGACAGCAGGTAGAGGAAGGTCTCCCACATATGCCTACCAAAAATCACCCGCAAATGTTGATGAATGTGCACACAATGGACCTTGCAATTGAGTGATGTACGATGCACGTGTCGGTGGGTCTGTCTGCGGAAAAAAGTGGCAACGTGCATCGTACGTCGGTGGGACGCGGTGGGTTAACGATAAATACATCGTGTAAAGAAAAAAAAATGAGCATTTAATATTTTTATTGTTTTAAAAGACTTCACCGCTTCTCGGAAGATGGTTAATTTACGACGGGATGAAAACAAAGATGAGATACTGTATCCACTTCCATTTTATTTTTCATTATTTCTACTAAGCTGTTTTATCAGATATGGTGCATGATACTTTTATAATTAGTCTGATTAGTTCATGAAATTATTCCTGCAGTAATGAATGGTCGAATACTACCTAAACAGACGACTCGTGCACAGCCAGTTAGTTTGAATTACGAAATCTCATGTTTGCATACGGTAAACTTTTACAAGTTTGCACTACTTTGTTTTGGCTTGACAATATATATTTTTCGTATATTTTAGTGTGATTTAAACGAATTTGGCCATTATTTTCGGTGCTCGTGATTGGTTTTCAACCCCCCCCCTCCCAAGTGTCTTGGGGTTCTGGGTGGGAAAATGGCAAAAACAAGGATTTGGGGCAGAAATGTAGTCAAAATCGGTATGACCAGCCAAGGCGTATTCCTAGGGTTATTATTGACCGCATGAACCCCTTTCAAGCTGTCTGGCACCAAATTTTTCCTACAGTACAGGTTCTCCAAAGCCTGTGTGCATACTCTTATACAGAGTGTTCAGTAACGAATGCCGGTCTTTAATAATGAAAGAGGTAAGAGTTGGTAACATTAGGAGATTAGACTACGTCAGTCTTAGAAACTGTCAGATGCGTTTTTTAAATTAAATTTTTAAAATTAATCAGTGTTACCACTATCTGCCACGCCTACCCACACGAAGGGGACCGCTGTCACGCTTTCAAGATTGCCACTTACGTTGAAGGTGTGAGCTTACACTTCGAGCGGGGTGTGGGAAGGGTAACCTCTGCCCTCAGTTTCAAGACTATGGGCGTTTGACCTCCCAGTGGACGTGAGGAAGTTAGTCCAGTGTCGTTTTCTGGCCTTCTGACGTAGTTCAGTCAGGTACTGTGTGACTGCAACCATAATCTCACGCAACTCTGTCACTAGGACTGTATTTTCAGCATCTCTGTAAGTCACCCAGTGTCTTCTGCCATCCTAGTATTGCTCGGTCAGTAGCATTATGTAGGTTTACTAGTCACCGTATTGGGTAGCTTATCCGAGCTGTAGTTCTTTGCACATTTTTCTGACAGTAACCAGATATTCATAGAAAGTGTTTACATAAAAAAAAAAAAAAAAAAAGACCCCTGTGTGGTTCGATACCAGTTCTGGACATCGTAAATGGGTTTAGGTAATTTTACACTTGGAACGACTAACCGTTTCCTTGGGTTGTAAATATTAGTACATAATGTAGGGGAAGTTTCAAGTGCAAAATGATCACTGAGTAAGTACCTGAGTATATGAGTTTCAGCATGAGTTGTTTCAAAGTTGAACAAAACCAAATGGTGGAACCTGCCTCCCTGAAGACGAGTAGGAACATTATCACCTGTAAGTAGCACGGTATCCGCAACATTAAGAATATGTTTCCAATATACACCATTAAAATCTGAGGTTTTGACGCTGCTTAGGTCTGTATGCCTGGCATTGAGGTCTCCAAGTAAAATGGTCCTCTCTTCGAGAATGCAAGTGGGAAGGGAGTCCGTATTAAAGCAACTAGCATGAACATATATATTCACAATATAAATGAGTATAGTATTAAGATGTAAGCAGACAACAATGTATTCAGTTCCACTATGAGCATCTTTTTCAACGAATGTAACAGGGAGACTTGACTTGACATACAATGCCAAGCCCCTTGAGCTACCGGCATCTTGATCAAGGTGTGCCCCACCTTTTAGATGGGGTACATCGCGTCCTATCTCCTGCAAGGCTACCAAGTCAGGTTTATGTAGTATAGTGCAGGAGTGTAGGTCAGTTAAGGAAGGTATAAAGGGAGCTATTCACTGGACTGGAATCTCGCCACCATCTGCTATACTACTGCCGTTACTTGTTCCATCGAAGTTCTCATTCCAGCCATGTCTTGGGTCAAGGGATCGTAGTCCTGTGTAAGCTTGTCAACCTGAGTATGGAGAGTTGGCCTAGTTTGTCCCTTTGCACGAGTCTTCTTCTTGTTCGCGTGTCCATCGGCAGGCTCTTCTCCACCGCCATTGCCTGGAGGAGTGGAAGCCTCGGTTGCAGAATCATCGTTTTCTAAGTCTGACTCGACAAAGAAGTCCTTCTGTTGTTGCAAACGTGTCTTGACTCACTGGATTCTCTGGGATAGGTCCTGCACTGCTTAGTGGAGATCCCTAATGACATCCCACGGACTGGTGTCGTGCTGGTTGTAATCGCCATCTGGGGGCTGACTTGCCGAGGATTCTGCAGAACATAGTGGTGGCTGACTATGCACAAGTGCAGCAGTGTGTGTATTCCCCAGCTGTGGGAAATTCAAGGCCTGTAGATGGGCCTCCCAAACATTGGTCGGTGGCATCAGTAGTGGTTGAGCTACTTGAGCCTGAGCTGCAGTGTACTGTGGTGCCTGGGTTGTCCGTGGTTTGGGGGGACACAAGGACGAGTGGGCACTGTGTTCCCCTCCACATACGCAGCACTTGGGTGTGAAGTGTTCTCCTCTCTTGATCTTTTTGAGACAGGTGCAACTTTCGTGCCTCCCAGCACAGAAGTGACACCTGTATGCTGCACTACACATCCCTGCCAAATACCCCTGCCTGCTACAGTGGTAGCAGAGGTCAGGCTCCAAAACAAAGTGTGCAACTCTCCTGGGTCCCAGTGTCCTAATAAATACTGTCTCTGGGATCTCCCCCTCTAACAGAGCAAAAAGCTGCGGTCTCAGATCTTTGCCAACCATTCTTCTCTTCATCCACAGGACATTTTCTGAAGCCTCAAGGTCCTCCATGGCTCAATAGACAGAAATATTATGAATAATTATCCTGGTCTGAGGGCAGTTGGAGACAGCCTCCAAAATAACGCCACTGAATCCACCTCTGGTCAAGTAATCCATACCATGACCGGTTCTCACAGTCACATACGGATGTGTCTTACCTTCTCTGAGCAGTACCCCAAGTTCAGGAAACTGTTTTGCCACGGAAATGGCCCACTTTGCTTTTTGTGACAGGGAGAGCTTGTAATCCCTCAACGTCCATCTCAGCAGTTACTTCAACAAGCAAGGGATGAGGCTATGGCACACCTAATGTCTGACTTGGCTCGTACCTCTGACTGGGGTAAAAATAATCTTGTTGTTTTTATAGTTCTTACACCTATCAACCCGACAAAATCTTCCACAGGAGTATCCACTAATGTTTAATAATGTCCAGCTCGGTCCTGCATCGTCCTTGAACATGCTTGGGATTTCATTCACTCAGGATTTATCTTGGAAGGAACACATTACATCTCTTGTGAAATCTGCTTCCAAGAGATTAGGTGTGCTAAGCCGACTCCAAACCTTCTTTACCCCTGCACAGTTGTTGACTTTATACATGGGTTTTATTCGCCCCTGTTTAGAGTACACCTCTCATGTGTGGGGAGGCTCCCAACATACAGCTCTTCTCAATAGGGTGGAGTCTAAGGTTTTTCATCTCATTAACTCTCCTCCTCTTACTGGCTCCCTTCAACCTCAGTCTCTTTGCCGCACTGTTGCATCTTCATCTCTTTTTTATCGCTATTTCAATGGCCACTGTTCCTCCGAAGTGTCTGCTTGCATCCTTCCACCTCTACGACGGGCATGTAGTACCCGTCTAGCACCAAACTCTCATTCCTTTTCTGTTCAACTCTCTGATGCAAGAGTTAACCGTTACTCCCAATCCTTCATTTATGCAACTGGTCAGCTCTGGAACTGTCTTCCTCTGTCTGCATTCCTACTTCCTACGATCTCCAGTCTTTCAAACGCAGTGTGTCCAGGCATCTCGAAATGAACCGATCTTGAATTTGTCTCTCTTTCGTATTGTCTTTGTTTTTTCTTGGAGGGAATGGTTTGCGGGCCCGTGGCCTTTGGTTCCTTCTTCCTTGCATAAAAAGAAAAAAACCCAAGGGGAAATTCAGCTTCATTCTAATATCCTGATGTTCCTCCAGTGCACTGCACTTCACTTCGTGCTCATTAGCTGGCACATCACTGTCCTCCCCTGTACGCTGTCATTTGCTGACGCTTGGTCCTGTGCCATTTGTGACACATGATGCTGCTTGTGCTGTGTCACTAGTACTGCCATTCATGGATGTTTCCCGTGGTTGGGATTCTTCCTGCCCTTCGCCATCACCCTCCGAAGTCGAGGGACTATCTCAGGTACCAGGCTGTCCCATGTTGCTATATAACAGCAGGTGATTTTCTTATGCACTTGTCTCTCCGATTCTTCTGACTCCCTCTTTCACTTTTTAATGTATGATGGCAAGGTGTAATGTTCTTTCCACCATTTATGAGCCAGAACTGGCAACACTTTAGATAATAGCTTTTCATTAAGTCCATCCCTCAGATCAGCACTAATGTTCAATATGCTAGATAAGCCTCTTTCTGTAACAGTACTTCGGTCATCAGTGAGTGGCTATCACAAAAATCACAAATATTACACTGTTCTTGTGCTGCCATCTCGTTCCATTCACACTGTCTTCTATCCATCTATTTACTTCTGCCTCTACACTTCAGTCTGTATCCAACCTGAAAAATGAAAACATCTGATGAAGTATACTCTAGTTTATAAATTCATAGCAAAATTATCAGTACAGATTTCCGATTTTTTGCGTTTGCCGTGCATTCTTTGTGTATATCAGTGATACAGAATTCTTAGAGTAATATTGGAAGTGGATTTATCACTCCTTAACCCCCAAACGCCAGGATATTTTTAACACAGTCACCTCACTACAGGCAATTTCCCGGAAGTTGCTTGTTTTCAAATCTAATATCTCGGAAAGTATAGGGAAGCAAATTAAAGACCACATTACTCACTAACTCTTCCTCTTGCGAATGAAAGTATTCCAATGTCTGTATGTCGTCGCGCTGAGTAATGACATGAGGAAGAGAACTATTTTTTGTCGCGAGAGCAGGATGTGTTTGTGCGTCTGCCCATGGCACCAACTATGGCTTTGCTGTCAATGTGATAATTTCTCCACTACTAGATAAACTAGACGCTGTTGCATCCAAGGCATGCCTTATGGCACTATCACTGAGCCCTTTTCTGGTATCCTTGGAAAGAGGCTTGGCAGGAGTGGATGATGCATTTGGCTACAGGAGGCATGGATGGAATCAGACAAATAGGAACCTAAAGACATCATTGCACGCCTGGCAAAAGCACGGGACGGACTGACTCTTGCCTGTGTACTATGGAGGCCTCCCTACCCTTTGGTGCCAAGATACAATGGCGGCTGGTTCAAGTGGTGGCGGGAAGACTTTTGCGTGTATAGCCGTTACCCAGTGGCCATGTAGCACCCAGATTGTGATGTGTGTAGACATTACTCGGCGGATAGGGGTTAAAACCCATAACAGGTGGTATTATATAACCAAATGTGAATTTTAGTCATTAAGCTATATTATACGTGCCCCATGCAGATGGTGGCCATCTTGAATTTTTCGTCCCACACAGTTAGCTTACGTGGAATGTTCAGAATGTTTACTGATTTTGAATTAGGAGGCTTCTATGTAGCTTCCCTGAAAAAAAATCAACTTTCTCGTATATTTTCTCCGTGTATCTTTAATGTTCTATCTATCTATTGCCAGATGCAACAATCCGGTAAGGGGTGGCCATTTGACTTTGATGTTCCTGGGCTATAAATGGAGCAGTCATTTTAACAAACAAATGACGGCACCACCCACGGCGGTGCTATTAAAGCATTATTAGCATCACATCATTTCACAAACAAGTAATGGGAAAATTGTCTGACGCTATAATTCATTCACTTTAGCCTGGCCCAGATTTTCATCCTTAAGTAGCTTATTTTACATAACTCAGTGGAAGGAAAAATAAGATACTTTGGCTGTAGATCCATTCTGAAGCACTTCATCGTGATTACCGTCATATTTATTGTTAATCTGTTGTTAAAACTCAGTATTCATGATGGAAGTGTAACAATTTTATGCCAAGATAAAGTGAACAGAGTATAGCTAGCTGGGAATCTCAGTTGTCTAACCAAGAAGTTCTCCATTTCTCTTTCCATGAGATACCTACTATTATCATTTCCACTACTCTCTCACCAGTCTTGAGTTTATGTTTCAAGAATTTTGTTAGACTCCCGGATTCTAATCCTTAGAAGAACAAGAATGATATACAGATTATAATTATAATCATCTCTTGTACAGTTTCCTACCCTTCATGATGTTACCTCGCTTACCATATCTTTCCGTTCTTTTCTTATTTTTCACATACAACGTAAAACCCATGCCTCTTTTTCTTCTTATTATTTTAAGCTATCCTCATGGAGTTTTATGGTATTAGCACTATGTTTATGACTGTATTGCAGTACTATAACTGAAAAACTGTGTGATACATGGGATACATCCTCAGCTGCTCCGAGATGGAATACAACATACATGACATTAGTTATCTCTACCATTATTCCATATGGTGGGGATATAGGCATCGCCCCTGTCCGTTTGCCAGTCTTTCCGTCCTGGCCTGTATCTCTGAAACTACCGGGTGGATTGGCTTTATATCATAGAGAAAGATCTGTCTTAGATGATGCTCGTATATGTAAAACTGCCATATTGTTTGTGCTTTACGAGCTGTGACCATATAAGGAAAATCTGTCTTGTGTTACATTGTGGGGACTTTTTGCTGGATTCTCTTATCTTACAGAAAGACAGAATATGAGTCCTAGTTTATGTCCTTAAACATGAAATTGCCACACTGTATTTTACGAGCTATTTCCATATAAGTACACTAATCTGTAAATCGCTCTATCTTGGAAACTACTTGCTCGATCATCTTCACTTCATATAGGAAGACAATGTACACGTGTCATATTGTGACACTGCCATTCTTATTAGTGCATATCTATACATTCTTTACCACTGGTGGGGATACGTCTTTGCTAAAAGCCTGTCAGACTGAAAAGTAAATGTCCGTTCTTTGTTTGGTTGTGAATAGGTAATTAATGACATGGAGGCATCTGGAGCTTTTTTTTTTTTTTTTTTTTAGTTTCTCATCGTACCTTTTTTTTTTTTTTTTTTTATCTAGCTAAGTCATCACCGCAGTAGACGAGTGGTCAGCAATTCTGGCTGAGAGGCTGGTTCAGATGCTGGTGCAGGCAGCAAGCGCCACTCGACTTAAATGTCCATCCACCTTTTGTGTTTTGATAGGTATAAAAGGGGCAGGCTACCTACAATACACCTACAGGAGGTAACTGTGGTAATCTGGGTGATGTACAAACACTGCGTCCATGGATGGTTGGGTGAATAACTTTCCATATGCTCAAAGATCTGAATTTGAGATGAGTATCGCTGTTCAGTGCTTCATTGCGGCTTGCCTCATCTTTACTTTTTACTCCAAAAATTCGAATCTCGAAACAATCATCCAGACTATACATGGGGTAACAATGATATAACTGCTGATGTAATCATATTTTAAAACATGCTCTTTCATTTTCTATACTAGAATCTGAGTAAATAAATATTTTCATTTTTTCTTTCTTTTGCGTTTTTTTTTTTTTTTTTTGTCAGGCCAGAATCACGGAATTTATTTACATTTTGATTAAACTCTGAGATGTAGACATACCCATAGAGGCATACCCATACTTTAACAAGTTTCATTTCATATCAAGGCAACAAAACTGATTTCTGACGAAGTTAAATAATTTGTATTTTTTGTGCATCACGACAAGGGCGGAGAAATCCAGTGCCGCAGTTTATATGCTAAAATGTGTTCTTATTTATTTTATTTTTTAAAGATAAAGCAAGGCCGCATGAATGGCGTTTGCAGAGTCCTGACGCCTAAGAAAAAAAAAACTAAAAAGAAGAGCACTTTTTTCAAGACAGGACAACTGGGAAGATGCCCAAGCATCGGTTGGGTTCTGTCTGTGCACATGCCTGCCAAGGAGTGACATCAAAAGATGCCAACTTTGGTGCCCATGTAGAAGATACGTATGAAAGGCAAACAACGCATGTTTATATACTGAGAACCTTCGAGGTAGGAATCTTTTAATCCTGTTCACATTATGATTAGTTATCACACACACACACACACGCAGATTACTGTCCCTAACGTTGGGTACCCCAAACAAACACATATAGTGCAACTAGCGGGACTTCAAAGAAAATTCCTCACCTGCACACGAAGTTCTGAGAATTTACAGTACTAGTGGAAGAAGAAAAATTACCGGCAGAGGAAAAAAGAATATGAAATCTATTCATAAACAGTGATGACTGAATGTCAGCTATATGATCTTCTAAACGTGAAAAACACTAGATGATAAATTCAATTCAGCCAAGACTAGACACATCCAATCCACAACCTCAAAGGAAGAAATAAGAACAGGAAGAATATGTACCCAGTTCCACCTCCCATCTGACTACTCAGCAGGAGTCAGTAACCTCCAACACAACAACCTATCAAAGAAGGAAGTTCATTTGTCTCCTGAAATGCCTAACAAGCAACACGGGCATCAAAACAGAAGCTATCATGAGGGAACCCGACAAATTTTTAGCTACTCCTTCGGCATGACACGGAGTACTAGACTACACTGCATCACTATATCTATCTATCTATGTCTATATACCAAGGCTGCTTCCCCCAAAGAAAGGGGGGTAGCCAAGACAGGACGACACACTCCCAATTTACTTATCCACACACACACACACACACATATTTTTTTGTATCTTAGCCCCAAGGGAAGAAGGGACAGCTCCTCACCGCACCACACTACACGAGGGTCAACTGCGCAGTGCAAGCAGTGACATCCGCAGCAGGGCCCGAAAGCAGAGCTGGTTTACCCCTGCTACATCATAATGGACCCATCCCCTTACCCGCACCTGACCTGATCAGCTGATCAGACCCAATGCGGGAGAATACCCCCTCAGGGCCACGTCACCATTTATTCATTCACAATTTCTCTCCAATCATTCCTATCACACGTAGGCACTCTTCCTTGCTCTACAGACATCCCTCTCGCATCTAACGCTCTCTTCACACTGTCCATCCCTCCTATTCGTGGTCTTGCTTTCAGCATTACACCTCTCACATCACATCTAGAAAAAAAAACAACTCCCATTATTTCACAGCTGCAGTGCATACAGAGTAATGAAAGGTGGCAGTGACACTGTGGCCATTCCTCATGGACAGATCTTGGAGGAATACAGTCATCCCGAGGCGGAACCGTTCCAAGGTAAATTCTTACATTTGCCTCCAATATATGCAAATCATAATTGTTTCTGCGTGTTGTAAACGATTAAGAGGGAACATTGGGAGGGTGGAATTCCCCCTCTTTGTTGATTCCAAATTCTGCAAGCGGAAAGTTTTGCTTTCAAATGCTATTGTACAATATCAATGAATTTTACATTTTATGAACACAAAACTTGTTGAAATGGTTTGTAAATCCGTCAAAATTTATTAGTAAACTCCTCGTAATATGTACATCAGTAGTAGATATAATTATCTCTAGAAATACAGAATGGAGAAAATAACTCGTCTTCAAAACAGGGGGAAAGGAAAGGATCTTGTAAATATATATTTACATCAATGTGAAAGTTTCTCAGCACTGTCCTAAGATGCTATGCCTGCATCATTCATAGGCTGTCCACTCCAACCACCAACTCCACTTCATCACTTATCTGAATTTACTTTCTGATACTTTAGCCCACCTATTAGGAAATGTAAGTTCAGCTCCCTCCTGCAGGGAGAAAGAGGGACTTGGAACAGTGACAAGGACACGGCCTTGGGGGCTCCACCACTCGGTGTATGTAAACAGTCCATATGATTACATTCTGTCTTAATCATACTGCTTGCTACAGAAGCACTAAACGCCAGCGTCATAAATAACCGACATCGGAAACATCAAAATGATGCAACAATTCCAAGCAGAGGGAGAGGCAGCACTGTGGCGCGTTTCACAGGTGTGCTTCACCACAACCCGCACTATGCACGAGAGAATCTAGGTAGCGGCAGCTGCGGATTAAGTTCCCACACTTGTTCTATTATCCACGAAAGAAAAATCTTCTGATTCTCTGGAACAGACCAGGTGGTGGATCAGGTAATGCCTCAGCCGCTGCCTCAGCTGCAGGAGCGTCTGCTTCCGCTTCTGCTGCCTCAGCTTCAGCTGCTGGTGCTGCTGCCTCAGCTTTTGCTGCTGGCGCTGCCGCTTCAGCTTCAGCTGCTGGTGCTACTGCCTCAGCATCAGCTATTGGTGCAGCTGCCTCAGCTTCAGCTACTGGTGTTCCTATCTCAGTTTCAGCTGCTGGTGCTGCTGCCTCAGCTTCAGCTGCTGGTGCTGCTTCCTCAGCTTCAGCTGCTGGTGCTGCTGCCTCAGCTTCAGCTGCTGGTGCTGCTGCCTCAGCTTCAGCTGGAGGTGCTGCTGCCTCAGCTTCAACTGGAGGTGCGGCTGCCTCAGCATCAGCTGCTGGTGCTGCTGCCTCAACATCAGCTGCTGGTGCTGCTGCCTCAGCTTCAGGTGCTGGTGCTGCTGCCTCAGCTTCAGGTGCTGCTGCCTCAGCTTCAGGTGCTGGTGCTGCTGCCTCAGCTTCAGGTGCTGGTGCTGCTTCAGCTTCAGCTACTGGTGCTGCTTCAGCTTCAGCTGCTGGTGCTGCTTCAGCCTCAGCTGCTGGTGCTGCTTCAGCCTCAGCTGGCGGTGCTGCTGCCTCAGCTTCAGTTGCTGGTGCTGCTACCTCAGCCTCAGCTGCCGGTGCTGCTGCCTCGGCTTCAGGTGCAGGTCCTACTGCCTCAGCTTCAGCTGCTGCCTCAGTTTCAGTTGTTGGTGCAGTTGCCTCAGCTTCAACTGCTGGTGCTGCTGCCTCAGCTGCTGGTGCTACCTCTGCTTCAGCTGCTGGTGCTGCCACTGCTTCAGCTGCTGGTGCTGCCTCAGCTTCAGCAGCTAATGCTGCTGTAGCTGCTTGTGCTACCTCTGCTTTAACTACTGGTGCTGCCTCAGCTTCAGCTGCTGGTGCTGCATCTGCTCCAGCAGCTGGTGCTGCCCCTTCTTCAGCAGCTGGTCCTGCTGCTTCAGCTTCAGCAGCTGGTGCTGCTGTCTCAGCTTCAGCAGATGGTGCTGCCTCAGTTTCAGCTGATGGTGCTGCCTCAGCTTCAGCAGCTGGTGCTGCCTCTGCTTCAGCTGCTGCTGCTTCGGCATCGACAGCTGGTGCTGCTGCTGCTTCGGCATCAACAGCTGCTGGTGCTGCTGCTGCTGCTTCGGCATCAACAGCTGCTGGTGCTGCCTCAGTTTCAGCTGCTGGTGCTGCCTCTGCTTCAGCAGCTGGTGCCGCCTCAGCTTCAGCAGCTTGTGCCGCCTCAGCTTCAGCAGCTTGTGCTGCCTCTGCCTCAGCTTCAGCTGCTGGTGCTGCTGCCTCAGTTTCAGTTGTTGGTGCAGTTGCCTCAGCTTCAACTGCTGGTGCTGCTGCCTCAGCTTCAGCAGCTGGTGCTGCCTCTGCCTCAGCTGATGGTGTCGCCTCTGCTTCAGCTGCTGGTGCTGCCTCTGCCTCAGCTGCTGGTGCCGCCTCTGCTTCAGCTGCTTGTGCTACCTCTGCCTCAGCTGCTGGTGCTACCTCTGCTTCAGCTGCTTTTGCTACCTCTGCCTCAGCTGCTGGTGCTACCTCTGCTTCAGCTGCTGGTGCTGCCTCTACTTCAGCTGCTGGTGCTGCCTCTGCTTCAGCTGCTGGTGCTGCCTCAGCTTCAGCTGCTGGTGCTGCCTCTGCTTCAGCTGCTGATGCTGCCTCTGCTTCAGCTGCTGGTGCTACCTCTGCCTCAGCTGCTGGTGCTACCTCTGCTTCAGCTGCTGGTGCTACCTCTGCTTCAGCTGCTGGTGCTACCTCTGCTTCAGATACTGGTGCTGTCTCAGCTTCAGCAACTGGTGCTGCCTTAACCTGAGCATGGTGAACTGCCTCTGCAGGTGTTGACAATGGCTGAACAGATTGTGTTGCCGCAGCTGCCGGGGTGGCCTTCTCCTGTAGGTCCTGTGTCACTTGAGCCACTGCTTCTGGATCTGCAATCATGGAGTGAAATTGTAATTTAGGCTACTGACGACAGGACACCTCACATCATATTCATTTAACACCTCTGCTATCCTTACCATTAACTGAAATATTTATTACATTACTGATATGTCAGGACACTTTTTTTTTTCTGTGCCCCAATTACCATGTAAACTCAAAGGAAAGATTAAATGCAACCATGATGCCCATAATGCAATGCATCAGAATTAATGGCACTTCTTTCACCGAGAAGTGTTAGTTAGTATCTCTTATTAACTGAATTATTAGCTGCATTACAAGACACTAGAAATAATAAAATGAGACCTTCTCTCCTTTTTTCTTATTCTCCTTGTTCTCAGAGAAAACATTCGTTTACCACATCACTGGTTAGAGCCTCAGTTTATTGTTTTACCTCTCGTGGTCTAGTAATTCAAGAAAGTAGTCCTTTATTTCCCCATCAGAAGCGTAGGGATCCACGGCTAGGCTACTTATTTCAGACATATCACAGCCGGAGTGATCAACTGCCACCTCTGAGTGGTAAATATAAGCAGTGAATCCCAAGCACCCCCATCAACATAAACTCCTTCTGGCTACATCTGCTTGGAGGGCTTTTACCTACTATACCAACAGAAATCTATTTAATTATAAACCTTTGATAGTGTTAATGGCTCTCCAGGCTGCAGGAAACCACTTAGTTTATCGCTCAGTGTTATGTCACCTGATGGTGGCATTACATCAGGTGCGTTGATGGCTGGCAGCTCCACCTACATCGCTCCAGAATAGTTCCAAGGGATAAGCTTTTAAATGATTGTATTCAGCTGGAAGTAGGCCATGTGGTATTTAAATCTGCACACACTTGGGTTCACGTTGCCATGTGTGTGCGTGTAATTCACCGCGTCGGATCGGTCAGGATCACTTGATGGTCGTGATCGTCAGCTTTTACATTCCTGGAAGGGAGCTGAGAGCTCATATAGTCCAATCTAAGCGCAAGGCTGTGATCTTCACACACGCACACACCCATCCCCTTGCTCAAGGGGGACAGTAACCACCCACTTCGTCAGTGAAACTTTTCGCAACCTGAGTGAGGCGCGAACTCCCCTCTACTAGATGGCAAGTAAGAACGTTGGGGAGGGGAGGAGAGGAGGGAGGAAGAAGGAGAGAGGGGGGAAGAGAGGGAGAGAGAGAGAGAGAGAGAGAGAGAGAGAGAGAGAGAGAGAGAGAGTGTCAAGGGGTGGGTGTGAGGGAGGAAAAGAGGAGGGTAAAGTAGCTGAGTGAAATCGTTCACTCAGTAATCATGCCCCGGTGCCTTGGAAGTTCAAACACGGCCATTTCATTCAAATAATAATAATGATGATAACTAAAATTCTGAAAATGCTGAAGCAATACTCAAAAAACTCCACATCCCAGATGAAAATACTTTTATCATTGTAGACCTATTATTAGGGGAATTTGGGTATGACTCATACCTGTGACCTTGAGATCAAGGTCAAGGTCATTCGTACTAGGCAAATCATGTTTACTCATGACTCACTACATTTCTACCGGATTTGGTCAATATCGGCCAAATACTTTCCGATTCAGCACTTTCAGTCATGAGGCAGCCATTTTGATTTTCCTCAATGTCTCAGAAAGTAGCTGTTGGATCTCGGTATCAATACATCAATACCCAAGTGCACTACATACTAGAACATTTGCAAAGCAATCGATTCAGTGGTTTTTGCTGCGCAGGAGAGCAAAAATTGAAAAATTAACATACGAGTAGAGGGCGCTGGTGCGGCGCTAGTGCTAGGATTTTTTAAGCCAAAAGAAACCTGCAACTAAGATACATCACTCCTGAAAATCTGAAATCTCTATCTCTAACGGTCTTGGAATGCCAGCCTTCTAGATCTTCCTCCCTTCCCCCCCGAAAAAAAAAAAAATAATAATTACGAGCGAGCGAGTGAAGCGAGCAAGCGTAGCGAAGCGATATTTACTTTCGGCTGAGAAATGAGTGGCTCAACACGACCCGGCCCGGCTCAACACGACGAGGCCCGATCGAGATAGTTTTCAGAGGCTAATAACCTTTCTACACTGTGAGACAGAGAAGAGACTCTTTCAGCAGGTAGTAGATACAATCAGTATTTTATTTTTTAACTATATATTTACTCATGGGACCAAAGAAACCTCTTGGAATTCCAGCTTTCCAAGAGAATGTACCGAGGGCTTCAACTGACATGCTCCACAATCAAATCGATTTGAAAAAAATTTCCAGTTGCAACATTATGGCTCGATCGGTAGAGAGGTGGCTTGCAGTCCCGACGGCCCAGGTTCAAATCCTCGCTGGGGCAGGGGCCAGTTTAAGGATTTGAATATCCTTAAACCAGGCTTTACTGATCTACCAGAAGACCTGCCGACATGTAAAATAACCCCCGCTAATACCAATGCACCAGTCCTATATGAGACAGCCCTAGCATGTATGCAATATGGACGGTGGGTGTTAGTGCCGAAGTGGTGACATGTAGAGGTGTACGGTATGTAGGAGGACTGTTGGGCCTTGATAGAAGGCTGTGAAGCCTATGCCCAGAGTCGGACACATAAAAAAAAAAAAAATAAAACCTACCCTATATATCCCTCTGGCTTTGGGCTCTCTAGGCTGAAACGTGTGTGTTAATCTAATCAAGCTTTTATCTTGTGTATCCTTTCCACCCAAGTTCTCCACGGCCTTGTCGGAAGTGTTCTCACCTGGCGGCGGTGCAGAGGAGGTGGTGGTGGAGGCTGTGGTGACCTCTGGCGGCAGGTGCTCCAACACGGCCGCTGTCTGTCGAAGCCCACGCTGCTGCTGGGGCAAAGGGCACGATTAGCTCATGTACAGTCATCCACAAGAGTCGTGTCGTTGATCCCGCTCCATTACAAATATTTCATTGTTATATTTAACTCCTTCAGTCCGATGTCGTCTTCTGCACACAACTTTCCATGTCCAGAAGGTTTTATTAGTTTTAAGAGAAACTTTTTGATATGGACGGGTTAGATATAACCTCCATTAATTCCTCCAGGAGAAGCCTTTCCTAATTAAAAAAAAAAATCGTCTGGAAAAAGCAAAAATAAACGAAATATACCAACGGACTGAAGGGGATAATTTGAAATACCAGTATAAGAGTGGATAACATTCCTTTGGTAATAGTGTAATTACAGTAATGTGAATATATGAGTGATTAGCATTTCTCTGGTAACAGTATAATTAGAGTATTTTAAAATAT